>CAIGRN010075491.1:0-20186 GCA_903798345.1 Fraxinus anomala
ATATTCCTTTAATAAGGGATTGTCAGATCTCCTAAATTATGGAATTGTATACCATAAATACAATGATCCCCCGATTTCCTTATTGGGGAGATTTTCCCACACTCCCCCTCAAGCTGATGAATGAATGTTATCCATTCCAAACTTGCTAATCATCTTTTAAAATATCACACTAGTTAGTCCCTTGGTGAGCACATCCGCAACTTGTCCATTAGTAGAAACAAAAGGAGTACAAATCAGACTACTGTCTAGTTTTTCCTTTATGAAGTGTCTGTCAACTTCAGTGTGTTTGATGCGATCATGTTGTACGGGATTATGTACTATGTTGATGGCCGACTTGTTGTCACGGTAGAGTTTCATTGGTTTTTCAATTTCTACCTTTAAATCTGCTAGAATGATCTTCAGCCACATTAGTTCACAAACCCCTAAAGCCATTGCTCTAAATTCCGCCTCCGCACTAGACCTTGCTTCAACATTCTGCTTCTTACTTCTCCACGTCACAAGATTTCCAGCAAGAAAGGTGCAATAACCTGATGTTGATCTTCGGTCAACTAGGGACCCTGCATAGTCAGAATCTGTGTAGGCTTCAAGAGTCAATTTTTCTCCTTTCTTACATTGAATTCTGAAGATTTCTGAGGAAGAATAATCTTATTTTTTCATCTAATTAGTTGAGGAATATTACACCTTAATATATACCGGTTTCCATAACTAAAAATAGTAACAAACGCCTAAACATAAGAAAGGGAAATTACTACCCTAAACTTAAGGAATCCGAATAGGAAAATATGGATTCCCTAATCCCCTAATTACCTCACATACATAATTATAAAATAAAAAACTAAATATGGTAACTTTAAGGGAAATTCAACACTCCCCCTCAAGTTAGGTTGTACATATTGTACATGCCCAACTTGTTACATAGTTCCTCAAAGTTAGGTCCAAGCAAAGCCTTTGTCAAGATATCTGCAAGTTGCTCTCGAGATGGAGTGTAGACCAACTGCACCTCTGAGTTCTCAATCTTTTCAGCGATGAAATGTCGATCGATCTCCACATGTTTAGTTCTATCGTGATGAACTGGATCCTTTGCCATGCTAATAGTAGCCTGATTATCACACTTAAGCTTTACTGACTTCTCAAACTCCATTCCCAACTCGGTCATAACTCGCACGATCCATATTCCTTCACAAATTGCTACTGCTAAAGCTCTTAGTTCAGCCTCGGCACTACTTCTAGAAACTACAGATTGTTTCTTACTCCTCCAAGTTACAAGGTTTCCCCATACTAATGAGCAATACCCTGTGGTTGATCTCCTATCTGTCTGACTTCCTGCCTAGTCTGCATCTGAGTATAGAACTAAATTCCTACACCCATTCTTCCTGAACAATAACCCTTTTCCAGGAGTCATCTTTAAATACCTGAGAATTCGGTACACAGCCTCCATGTGTTCCTCCGTAGGATTGTTCATAAATTGACTTACAACACTCACTGCAAAACCGATGTCAGGCCGAGTATGGGAGAGATAAATGAGTCTCCCTACTAGACGTTGATATCTCCCTTTGTCTACCGGAATTCCTTTATCTTCGCTTCCTAATTTCCTTTTCGGGGTCCATAGGAGTGCTTGCAAGTTTACATCCTAGCATGCCAGTCTCTTTTAGTAAGTCCAAGGTATATTTGCGTTGAGAAACAAATATCCCCTTTCTTGATTGAGCCACTTCCATCCCCAAAAAATAGCGTAGAGGACCGAGATCTTTTATTTCAAATTCTTCTGCCAAGGACTATTTAATCTTCAATAACCCTTCCTCATAATCTCCAGTTAGAATGATGTCATCAACGTACACAATAAGGATAGCTAATTTATTCCCATAAGAACGTTTCATAAACATTGTATGATCAGCTCGACATTGAATAAAAACATATTCTTTTACTGACCGTGAGAACTTGCCAAACCACGCACGTGGAGATTGTTTGAGTCCATACAGAGACTTCAATAACTTGCATACCTTGTTGTTGCCGTCGCTTATTTGTAGACCCGAAGGAATTTCCATGTAGACTTCCTCTTCAAGATCTCCATTAAGAAAGGCATTCTTTATATCAAGTTGATGAAGAGGCCAGTCTAAATTTGCTGCTAGTGAGAGGAGTATTCGAATGGTATTCAGCTTAGCAACTGGAGCAAAGGTCTCCTGGTAATCAACACCATAGGATTGAGTAAAGCCCCTCGCTACTAATCGAGCCTTAAATCTTTCTATGCTTCCATCGGTCTTATGTTTCATAGTAAAGACCCATTTACAACTCACTGTTTTCTTTCCTGGTGGAAGTTCAGTAATAATCCATGTACCATTCTTTTCTAAGGCCATAATCTCCTCTTGAACAGCCTATTTCCAGCCCGGGTGACTCAGAGCTTCTTGAATGTTTGCTGGAATTTGAACATTATCCAACCTTGAGGTAAAAGCCCGATAGGACTGAGAGAGACCTTCATATGAAATAAAATTCTTGATCGGATGTTGAGTGCATGTTCGAGTACCTTTCCTCAAGGCAATGGGCAGTTCCAAATCATCTACCGTTTGAATCTCTTCTGACCCTTTCTGTTCCAGCTTATTTTCACCTCCTGTGCTAATTTCTGCAGTCATTGGGCCCGATCCAGATTCTTGGACAGGAGTGAGATGTGCCACGGTCTCAATCTCCCTCTGAGGTTGCCTCTTCTTCCTGGAATATACCTGAAGTTCTTTAGTTGCTGACTGAGGATTGGACAGACTCGAAGAAGAAAGAAGTGACTGATGAGAATTAGAATCAAGTTTATGAACTGGACTTAGTGGCTGATTTGTGGGTAATAAACTCGTACTAGACACGGGATTAGACTCAGGAACTTGTGGCTGTCTATTTGGGCTGATTTCAGGCTGTTCTAGCAAGGAATCCCAACTCCAAAGCTGAAGTTCTATTTGACTCTTCCCCTGAAATTCAGATTTGGAAAATAAGGATTTTGTTCAAAGAATGTCACATCCATTGTTTCAAATACCCTTTCGTGTGTTAGGACAAAAACACTTGTAACCTTTCTTGTTTGTGGAATAACCGATAAAGACGCATTTTATGGATCTTGGATCAAGGTTACTCCTGTTTTGAGGAAACACATGAACAAAAGCAGAACACCCAAAAATTTGAAAGGAAGATCAGAGGAAAGAATACGAGCATGAGGAAATATTTTAATGAGGGCTTGACGTGGTGTTTCAAACTTTAGAACACGAGATGGTAACCGATTAATGAGATATGCAGAAGTAAGAATGACTTCCCCCCACAGATATTTCCGAACACCAGTAGAAAACATCAGCGATCGGGCTACTTCCAACAGATGACGATTTTTCCTCTCTGCCACTCCATTTTGTTGAGGTGTGTTGACACATGAACTTACTTGGACAATTCCCTGTCTAGACAAGTATTCACCTAGAACTGAATAGAAATATTCCCTAGCATTGTCAGATTTCAGGATTTGGATTTTAGTATTAAATTGTGTTTGAACCATGGAATTGAATGCCTGGAATATTCTATCAACTTCTGACTTTTCTTTCATAAGAAAAACCCAAGTAAGTCGTGTATGATCATCTACGAATGTTACAAACCATCGTGCTCCAGTGATATTTTTAATTCTAGAGGGTCCCCAAATGTCACTGTGAATTAATGCAAAGGGTTTTGATGGATATACAGAACGAGTGTGTTTTGCAAGTTGACATATCTCACAATTAAAAAACTTTGAATTTTTATTGATAAATAGATGAGGGAATAATCTTTCAATGTACATAAAGTTTGGATGACCCAACCGATAGTGCCATAACATGACTTCACTATCTTTATTGACACTGAATTGAAAACAGACTTAGGACTGAAATTATGAAATGACTAACTCTTAGATGAACCACTATTCGCAACTAGAGCTTTTCCAGGTTGAGTTGTCTTGAAGAGATAAAGTCCAGAGCACATCTCAGCACTGCCAATCCTCTTCCTCGAACCCAATTCTTGAAAAACACACATTCGGGAAAAATTTAGTTAAGCAGTGATTATCGCGAGTCAACTTACTGATGGATATTAAATTGCAATCAAGTTTAGGGACATGAAGCACGGATTTTAGAGTAATTCCGGAAGAGAGTTGAACCAATCCAGTCCCGGCCACCTTGGACAGATAACCATCAGCAATTCGTACTGTAAGATTTGTGTGACACGGTTGATAGTCATGGAAGAGAAACTATCTCCCGTCATATGGTCTGACGCCCCTGAATCAATAATCCAATATTTTGAGCGTTTAGCCCATACTGAAAATGCCGAATATGAATTACCTGCTTGTGCGTGCATGCTAGTGGACAAAGCAGGGGCAGTGTGCTGAGAAAGTGTACTGCTTAGAAGCTTTTGGAGCACCTCAAGTTGTTCCTTGGTGAAAGGACTTGACTCAACAATGGTTGGCAGTTCCTCGACTGCATTGGCTGAGTTTGCCTGGCTGTCTTTGTCAGAACCTGACTTTGATGATCTCCAATCAGCCAGTTTGTCGTGTATCTTCCAACATTTATCCTTGGTATGACCAGGTATAGCACAATGATCGCACCAAAGTCTTCCCTTCCTCTGTTGGCGGGTATCTTGCTGATTTGGAGGACGTGAGCCACGGGCAGCAAGCGCGGATCCTTCCAATGTTGAAGAACCCATCATGACCCTTTTCCTGCTTTCCTCACGACGAACTTCAGAAAAAGCTTCTCTAAGGCTCAAAAGAGGTTTAGTTCCCATCACTCTGCCTCTAACATCATCTAGATTCTTGTTTAATCCCAATAGGAACTTAAACGTCCTCTTCTGCTCCACTATTTTGCGATACAGAGCATTGTCTTTGGGGCACTTCCATTCATGATTTTCAAACATGTCTAGTTGCTGCCAGTGACGGGTAAGAGTATTGAAGTATTGCGTCACTGTGAGGTCTCCCTGCCGTAGATCATGAAGGATCGATTCAATCGCGAAGAGCTCCGATGTATTCTCAGAACTAGAATAGGTTTCTTTCACAGCTTCCCAAATTTCTTGAGCAGTCTCATACAGGAGAAAATTCTCACCAATATCAACATTCATCGAATGGATGAGCCATGACATGATTTGATGATTTTCTGCCTTCCACTTCTTGTAACCTGGATCATCCTTCTTCGGAATTGGAATCTCCCCTGTTAGATAATCTTCCTTGCCTCTGCCACAAATGAACATTCTGACAGATTGAGACCACTGGAGAAAATTCTGCCCATTAAGTTTGTGGCTGGTGATGAGAAGAGAGATATTTTCAGAAGTTCCAGAATTTCCAGAATTTGGAAGAGTAGATGTTTGATCTGAATGAGAAGAGACTTCTGAGGTGGACCTGGCTGTTCCGGTTGCCATGCCGTACTTGACCTTGGAGGATGGCTAGGAATGGAGGCTAGGGTTTCCTAGAGAGCCAAAGCTCTGATACCATGAAGATTTATGAGGAAGAATAATCTTATTTTTTCATCTAATTAGTTGAGGAATATTACACCTTAATATACACTGGTTTCCATAACTAAAAATAGTAACAAACTCCTAAACATAAGAAAGGGAAATTACTACCCTAAACTTAAGGAATCCGAATAGGAAAATATGGATTCCCTAATCCCCTAATTACCTCACATACATAATTATAAAATAAAAAACTAAATATGGTAACTTTGAGCGAAATTCAACAAATTCCTTTTCCCAGAGTTCCCTTGAGGTACTGTAAGATTCTGTTGACAGCTCGAAGGTGTACCCTTTTTAGATTGTGCATAAATTGACTTTCGACACTAACTGCATAGGCAGTGTCAGGTCTGGTGTGTGACAAGTAGATTAGCTTCCCTACCAATCTTTGATAAGCATTTTTCTCAACTGGGGCATCCTCAGGAGCTTCTCCGAGTCTGTGATTGAATTCTATTGGAGTCTCAACAGGCTTACACCCTAGCTTTCCTATTTCCTTCAGCAAATCCATCACATATTTCTGCTGCGAAATAAAGATCCCATGCTTTGAGTGAGCAACTTCAATCCCAAGAAAGTATTTCAACCTACCTAGCTCTTTTATTTCAAACTCTTTAATCAAATACCTCCTTAAAGCTTCTCTCCCTTCCATGTCATTTCCAGTTACCACAATGTCATCCACATATACCAACAAGGCAGTTACTCCACCTATCGCCGAGTACTTGACAAACAGAGTATGATCTCCTTGACTTTGTTTATACCCCATTGTTAACATAACTTTAGCGAGTCATCCAAACCAAGCTCGAGGGGATTGTTTTAGACCATATATGGCTTTCTTTAGTCTACACACCCTTTTTCCTCGTAGATTTAACCAAAGCCAGGAGGAATTTCCATGTAGATTTCTTCATCAAGGTTCCCATGTAGAAATGCATTATTGACATCATATTGCTGTAAACTCCACCCAAGATTAGCTGCCAAGGATAATAATATTCTTACAGTATTCATTTTTGCAACCGGCGCAAAAGTTTCTAGGTAGTCAACTCCATAAGTTTGAGTATATCCTTTAGCTACCAACCTGGCCTTATATCTCTCAAGCGATCCATCTGCATTATACTTAACAGTGAATACCCATTTACATCCTAGTGGTCTCTTTCCCTTGGGTTGTTCTACTAATTCCCAAGTGTTATTTTTCTCAAGAGCTTCCATTTCAACCCTCATAGCATCTCTCCATTCCTTATGACCTAAGGCCTCAAGCATATTTTTGGGAATTGTTATAGTGTTCAGCTGTGTAAGAGAGGTTTTGTGATTATGTGATAATTTCTCATAAGAAACAAAGTGAGATAATGGATATAGTGAATTTTGGGTGCATTTTCTTGGGCCTTTCCTAAGAGCAGTGGGAAGATCATCACTAGCATCATGAGAGTTAGAAGTAATTACCTCATTACAAGGAGTTGGTTCAGAATCTTGAATTTTCATAGGTTGAATGATGGGTATCTTCTTCCTTGAATAAACCAACAATGGGCAAGTAGAACTCTGAACATGATTATCTTTTTCCGAAGTTTGTGTTTTTGATGTAGGAGTACAAGGTGGCTCAAATTTAGTAGAAAAAGGGGCTGCAGGGGCTGAAACAGAGTTTGGAGTACTAGATTTTTGAAGGATTGGAGGATGACATGAAGGAATAGGAGAATCAAGTTCTAGTAAAAATAAGTCATTGTCCTTATTCAACATATGTTGACTCCCCCTGAAGATAAGGATGTGGAAAATAACTATCTCTTTCAACAAATGTTACATCGGCTAACACATAGAACTTTCGAGTTGGAGGATGATAACACTTGTATCCCTTTTGAGTAGGTGAGTATCCTATAAAAACACACTTAAGTGCTCGTGGATCTAACTTTCCCCTGTTATGAGAGTGGATATGGACAAAAGATACACACCCAAAGATTTTTGGAACAGGATTATTTGTAGTATTGAAGTTGGGAAATTGCTTGGTCAGAACTTGTATGGGACTTTTGAAATCAAGGACCCGAGAAGGCAACCTGTTTATAAGATGGGCAGCAGTTAGAACACCTTCTCCCCAATAATTTTTCGGAATGTTTTTCTGAAATAGGAGGGCTCGAGTAGTGGCTAACAAGTGGCCATTTTTTCTTTCGATCACCCCATTTTGTTGGGGAGTATTGACACATGATGACTCATGTATTATTCCCTCTTTCTGGAAAAAATGTGATAGAACTTGATTGAAGAAATCTTTAGCATTGTCTGATCTGAATTTTTTTATCCCAACCCCAAATTGATTTTTTACCATACTATGAAATGTGGGAAACGCTGAGCTTACATCAGACTTATTCTTTAGGAGAAAAATCCATGACACACGAGTACAATCATCAATAAATGAAACAAACCAACGAGCCCCAGATATATTAGGAACATTAGAAGGTTCCCAGACATCACTATGGATGAGTGAAAAAGGAACTGATGTTATTTTATTGCTTATAGGAAAGGAAGCACGTTTATGCTTTGCAAGTTCACAAGTATTACAATGAAGAAGTTTCTCATCAATTCCTTTAAATAACAATGGGTGCATAACTTTAAGGATGCTAAA
Organism: Fraxinus anomala; assembly: GCA_903798345.1. NCBI lineage: Eukaryota > Viridiplantae > Streptophyta > Magnoliopsida > Lamiales > Oleaceae > Fraxinus > Fraxinus anomala. The sequence continues at coordinate 8,072 of CAIGRN010075491.1, forward strand.
CGAAGGATGTCCTAGACGAAGATGATAAAGCCAAATTTTGTCTTTTTTTGAAGTTAAAAATTCGGAAAACAATGATAAAGATAAGCTATTCTTAGTTTCATGTTGCCCACTTGATTCTTAAAGATAATAAAGTCCATCTTTCTCCCTAGCAAGTCCAATCATCTTCCCCGTTCCCTGGTCCTGAAAAACACAATTTCAGGGAGAGAAAGTCATGTTGCAATTCAAATCTTTTGTGAGTTTATGGATGGACAAGAGATTAGTGGATAGTTTTGGAACATGAAGGACATTGTCAAGTTTCAAATTCTGGTTTATTAAAACACTTCCTCGGCCAGCAACTGTGATTAATGAGCCATCAGTTGTGGTTATTTTCTTATTACTAGGACATGGACTATAAGAGGTGAATTTGTGTGATGAATGGGTCATTTGATCTGTGGCCACTGAATCAATGACCCAGGAATTTGGAAAAGAGGTTATGCTTGAGACACTAAGGACACAAGGGAGAGGATACTTACCTGAGAGTGATAAAGAGCAAGCACCTGAAGTAGTAGACTTTTCCAAGGACCCCAACAAATTCCTCAATTTCTGTATTTCACTTTGATTGAAGACACCTTGCTCTTGTGGCATGTCCTCCTCCCCAGGTTGTGAGTAAGTCATATGAGCCTGCCCCTTTCGTCGTCCATCCTTCATGGCCCAATTTTTGTTTGACAGTTTCGGCTTTCCATGAAGCTTCCAACAATGCTCTATCTTGTGACGAGGCCTTTTACAGTATGAACACCATAACTCATCGTTGTTTGTGGTTTTAGACGTGTTCAGTTCCTCATTCATGCTCATAGTTGGTTGGTTAGGACGGAGATTTTTAAAACCAGCCACTTTTGAGACCATAGCTGACGCTTCGACAGCCTGTGGTTCCATCATTACTCCTCTTCGTCCTTCTTCTGCTCGGATTATCGCAATAGTCTCATTTAACGAGGGTAAATCATCCTTTCCAAGAATTTGGACTCTGACTGGATCAAACACCATATTTAGACCTGCAAGGAAATCATAAATCCTGTCTTTTTCTACCAGTCTTTTCACCATGGCTGAATCATCACTGCATTTCAGTTTAATGCATTGATAATGATCAATTTCTTGCCACAGATTTTTCATGAGATTGGCATATTCGGTGATAGTACGTTCTCCTTGCTTGGTGGCTGAAATTTTGATCTTGATTTCATACATGAGCAGCATCATGAACCTTGGAATAGGTTTGTCCAACGGAATCCCAAATCTCCTTTGCAGTGGTTAGGAACATACATGTATCGCTAATCTCTGGTAGCATTGAGTTCCATGGCCATGTCATCACCATAGAGTCCGCCTCATCCCAAGCATCAAATCCAGGATTTCCTGCTGTAGGTCCTGTACCAAGCAAGTGACTCAACATGCCTTTCCCTTTCAAGAATGTTCTGACCAGCTGTGACCATTTTAGGTAATTCCTTCCATTCAATCTATATGCTGCACAGATTCTGTAACTCTCCTAAAGATGAAGCAGATTTTGTTTCCACATTCTGCATCTCAGAGGAGTTAGTGCTGTCTATGATTTCTGCCATGGCTATTGGGAAGATCACAAAAGAGCTGTGTTTAAATCAAGAATAAGAGTGGCCAAAGAAAGGGAGAACAAAGAACTCATAATTTTTTCAAAAATAATTTAGAGAGAGAAAAGAAAAAAAAAACAGCAATGAAGGCGGAACAAAATGCTGGGCAATCAAGGCCAACAAGCGGAAAAAAAAAAGAGTAATTCCCAGAAAGCTTAAAGCTCTGATACCATGTGAAGAATTATTCTTATTCATAATAATGTTGTACAATCTTAAATTTATATACTTACATAGAATAAATAAAATAGGAAACTATCCTAACTTAAATCCCCTTAATTAAGGGACTGTGATATTCCTTTAATAAGGGATTGTCACATCTCCTAAAATATGGAATTGTATACCATAAATACAATGATTCCCTGATTTCCTTATTGGGCAGATTTTCCCACATCGACGACTACACTCGAGTATGTTGGGTCTATCTTCTTAAGGAAAAAACTGAGGTTCGCTCAATATTTATAAATTTTCACTCTATCATTCAAACCCAATTTCAAACATAGCTTCAAATTCCGTACATTGATAATAGCACATAATATTTTAATACCACTTTGCAAGACTACCTAAAAAAACATGTGATAGTCCTACAAAGTTCATATGTCAACACTTCCCAACAAAATGGACACATACTCGAAGTTTCTTGTGCCTTAATGTTTACTACAAACGTACCAAAAAAATTCTGGGGAGATGCCATTCTAACGTTTACATATCTTATCAATCGAATGCCAAGTTATAATCTCTCCTTCGACTCACCTCTACAAAGATTACAAAAATACTTCTTACCTCTATCCTTAGTTTAAATCTACCCCTAAAGGTGTTTGGAAGTACTACTTTTGTACACATTCACTCCCATCAGAGAAACAAACTAGAACCACGTGCAATCAAGTGTGTGTTCATTAGGTATTCACCCACTTAAAAAAGCTACAAATTTTATGATCCTTCCACAAAAAATGTATTCGTTAGCCTAGATGTCACCTTTTTCGAAACGACACCCTATTTCCAAATACCTTCTCTTCAAGGAAAGAATTTGAGTGAAGATCGGTTCTTGGATCGAGAATTCTTAGACTTTGATCTTTCCTCTTCTGACCTAACATATATAGAACCCGTCACCCTACCTTCTAATGTGCAATATAAAGAAGAAAACTTGAATTTAGGGGGAGATGTTGGAAAACAGCAGGACAATGATATACTGGTTTACTCAAGGAAGCATAAATCAAAGTATGAGGAAAATCTCACACTTGAGGCACCAAAAGAGTTGAAACCGATGGTAGCATCTGATGGGAGCCCTTCCAACAAATCTAAATCTCCATATCTACCCATTGCTCTCAGAAAACAGACTCGATCATGTTTGCTCAATTCTATTTTAGAATTCATATCTTATAATACTCTATCTACAGGGTTTCATACTTTTAATTCTAACCTTGATAAGACAAAACTCCGAAGAAATATTCAGGAGGCCTTAGAATCACCCAAATGGAGAGCAGTAATGGAAGAAATGAGAGCCTTAAAGAAAAATGAAACTTGGGAAGTGGTAAATCTGCCGAAAGGAAAGAGACCCGTAGGCTGCAAATGGGTCTTCAATGTGAAGTACAAAGCTGATGGGACAATAGAACGTTACAAAGCTCGTCTAGTTGCCAAAGGGTATACACAAACCTAAGTCATTGACTACACAAAAACATTCTCACCGGTGGCAAAATTAAACACAATTCAGGTTCTCTTGTCATTAGCAGTTAATATAGATTGACCCTTCAACAGTTGGACATTAAGAACGCATTCCTGAATGGAGAATTAGAATAAAAAGTTTTCATGACAATACCACCTGGCTTCAACAAAAATAATGAAAAAGATCAAGTGTGTAAACTAAAGAAATCTTTATTTGGCCTCAAACAGTCACTAAGAGCATGGTTCGAAAGATTTGCAAAAGTATTGAAAATTCAAAGATGTCAACAAGGGCAGTCAAATCATACTATTTTCTTCCAAAAATCTAAAGATGTGTCAAAGACAATCCTAATCATATATATCGATGATAAACCGGAGACAGCGTAGTTGAGATGGAAAGACTATAGAGATGTTTAGCCACCGAATTTGAAGTAAAGGACTTAGGACAAATGCGGTATTTTTCGGGGATGGAAATTGCAAGATCGGAAAAGGGTATTAGCGTTTCTCAACAGAAATACATTCTTGACCTTTTGACTGAAACTGACATGCTAGGATGCAAACCAAGCAACGCCCCTATTGAGACATGAAACATATCAAAAGACACAGGAAATTAAGTGGAAACTGATAGATACCAGAGACTAGTTGACAAGTTAATCTATCTCACATACTAAACCTAACATTGCTTTTGCAGTTAGCGTGGTAAGTCGACATAGGCACTCTCCTAAAGAGGCTCACCTAGAAGCAGTATATAGAATCCTCATATATCTAAAAGGCACCTCTGGAAAAGGATTATTCTTTGAAAAGAATAAAAAAATGGGAGTAGTGATATTAATGGATGCAGTTTGGGCTGATCAACAGAAGATAGAAGATCTACTTCTGGCTAATGTACATTTGTATGGAAAATTTGATAACTTTGATAAGCAAGAAACATAATGTAGTGGCTAGAAGCAGTGCCGAAGTTGAATTTAGAGCGGTTGCACAAGAGATATGTGAAGGATTATGGATAAAGAAACTCTTGGAAGAACTAGAAGTTCAAGTAGAGTTTCCAATCAAATTCTATTGTGATAACAAAGTAGCTAACAACATTTCTCTCAATCCATTGCAACATGATAGAACCTAACATGTAGAAGAGGGCCGGCATTTTATCAAATAAAAGGTGGAAGATGGAACTGTTTGTATGACATATGTCCCTACAAAGGAGCAAGCTGCAGATATCTTCACCAAATGATTGGCTCGACAAAACTTCGATGACTTCATTCGCAAGTTGAACATGATCAATATCTACAATTCAACTTGAGGGAGAGTGTAGAAAATCGAGAATGGAAAGAAATCTGAGAATTGAAATATTGTAATTGATAGTTAATTGAAGATTGTGATTTTAGAATAATTTTTAGGATGATTTATTTCTTAATTTAGCATATTGTTTTTCCTTTTTCTATTCATCCTGTACAGAATAAATAGGTTGTAATAGAGTTGTGATTATCATCAAGAAATATAGAACAATTATTCTGATTTAACTTTATTTTCGATACTGTTTCACACTTTTTTTGCTTTTCTTCTCGACTTGAATAATGAAGAAAAGATGTTAGGCTTTTGCAGTGCTTAAATAGAAATCGGAATTTAGTTTAGGCATCTGGATGAGTTCCATCCGAAGTCGGTCAAAAAACTTCATTTCTGTTAAACCAATAGCCTCTGTGAAAACACTTATAATCTGGAACAACTGTAATTTTAGCTTGTATTGGGAGTCAATAAATTGCATTTTCTTCACAGGATGGCTATACGTAGTCGAGATGGCTTTAAAGGTCTATGCTTATGGATTTGAGAACTATTGGAGAGATGGTCAAAATCGCTTTGACTTTATAATCACCTGGATAATAGGTAAGTTCCATCAATAGTTCAATTCCAATTCTCTTATCTGTAGTCTGCCTTTAACATGTAATAGCTTATTGAAATGCCTGACCGTACTGATTTAGTATTTTATTGTTGTTTCTAAGTCATATAGATCTTGCTTTCGAAAAAAAAAAAGTCGTATAGGTGTTATGTTGGGGGAAATTTTCCATTTTAATCAACTGTGAATCACTGAGGTATATGTCCAAAGCTAAAAGACTCTATCCTCCATTGGATATCTGTTTTCTTCAACTAAGTTGACCTACCATTTGAGGAAAAAATTGCTACTATAGTGTCAGTTATTTTCTGATTATATTGGAATTCTTTGATGAAAGTTTTATGGAAGATTATAATGAGGTAACAGTAAAAAGGCAAGAAACCACCACAATGCTTGCAGGATAAAAAACATAAATTAGGAAAGTTATTCTAAGTTTAGTTTCTATGGATATTTGTAAGGAAGAAAACATGGTGTTAACCATCACATCTAAAAGCTTGAGCTATTAGAGATGAGTCACATATATTTATTTAAATCTCATTTTCAACACCCCTTCTAACACGTGTAAGCCAGGTTCATTTTTCACATCAAAGTCTAACACGTGACAAGTTTTAATATATGAGTGGCAATGAGACTTGAAGCTACATCTTTTTTGTTCGGCTCTGATACTACATTAATTGTTGAACCATTTGATGTAAAAGATCAAGTTATTAGATAGGGCCACATAAATATAATTTAAATGTTGTGTTCAGCATGCCTCTTTACATGAAGGAGGGAGTTTATTTTTTCCCATCAAAGCAAGCATGATCATGCATAATTTCATTGAATGGGTTGTAGCAATATTTGAACTCAAAATCTTAACCATATTGAACTACTTGATCTAAAAGCTCAAGCTATTAGATAGGCCACATATATATCATTTATATATTTCTTCAATTTGTAACAATTGTGTTTGACAATATACTTGGCATATCAAAATGCCTTGGTCATACAATGTAGTAATTAATTTCTTCAATTTGTGTACTTCTATCAGTTTAAGCCCATGAGTACATATGTAACTTAAGAGACCGTTAAAAGGTTTGTGATTCTTTTATTAACAGATTATTCATCAGATTCCACCTGATGGTTAGGAACTAATTATTGAATCTGTCCACATTTTTTCTTTCCTTCTTCCCTTTATTCATCAAAATGAGGGGTAGAATTACTGGCAGGAACCAGTTAACCTCTATCTAGGAATTTAGAGAAGTTCTCTACATTCAGATTGATACATTATTCAATTAATTGATTTAACATTACACTGTCATTTGTCGGATCTTTCTTTACGGAATGCACCTTTTCCTTTCTTCCAGTGTTTAAAAATCAAAGACTTATTTCTTTCTCTTTTCCTTTATATGGAATGGCCTGGTAAAGTTTATGATTTGGTTTGTTTGTTTTTCCATTTTTTCGCAGTTATTGGAGAAACAGCAACTTTCGTGTCTCCACATGGCCTGACTTTTCTTTCCAATGGTGAATGGTGAGGATAAGCTTGTGCATGTGATTAGAACTTTCATATTGCCAATGTTTTTCTACTCTCCTCTGTGGAAAAAGAATATAAAGAAAATATATTTATTCAAGTTGATAATCTGGATTAACACAGATTTGCCAATCTTTAGCATTTTGTATCTTTCTTGTTTCTTTTTTCTTCTTATAATTTCCTAACGAATCAAAAAATATCTTAAGATTGTATCGTGAATTTACTTATTATTGGAGGTTATGTTACATCACTGTGAAAGGTAATGAGCCACTTTTGTCTGCAGGATTCGGTATCTTCTTATAGCAAGAATGTTAAGATTGATTAGGCTATTGTTGCATGTTCAGCGTTACCGGGCCTTTGTTGCAACATTTTTTACCCTAATACCAAGTCTAATGCCATATCTGGGGATCATATTCTGTGTCATGTGCATTTATTGCTCTCTTGGTGTACAGGTACCTGATTGCTTCTTATATTGTATTTTGAATTTTTTTTTAAGTTCCACTTTAGATGGATGTTACTTGAGGTACTTTTCACAACTTCAATAAATGTCCTTGATTTCACTTCCACATAGTAGACAGATTTTGTCAATCTGCAAATTGTTGCTGCTTAAATAAGACATGACCTGCTCATAAAAACTTGAATATTTTTTCATTTTTCATTTTCTTGATTTCTTAAAGTTTGTGAAGTGTTTCTCTTATTCTTCAATTTGCAGATCTTTGGGGGGATTGTCAATACTGGAAATCCAAGTCTTGAAGGCACCGATCTCAATGATAACGAGTATCCTTCATCATGAATGAAGCTCTGTTAGATTTTATATCAAACTTTTACTGATTTATAATCATATTCCAATCCATCTCAATGTTATGCCTATCTCAATTTGACTAGTATACATGTATAATCTTTTCGAGCATCTACATTTTACCACTTCAAAATTTCAACCAATAACAAAAAGCAAATAGAAACTAACACAATCATAATAAATTTTGGATTCTACTACTCTAATAAATCCATCATTACGTCTACCTGTACAAATTGCTGTGAAAATCATTTATTGTTTCTTGTTGAGAGGCTATTTATCCATTGGTTATCAATTTTCTGGCTCTTTTTTCTTGACAAATTTAAGCTACTTGCTCTTCAACTTCAATGACTACCCAAATGGGATGGTAACGCTTTTCAATCTACTAGTAATGGGGAACTGGCAAGTGTGGATGCAGGTATTGCACATAAATAATGATTTTCAGCATCTTCCGTGCATCGCAGCAATGATTAAGTTTTATTTTTCACTGTCTTCTTTTCAGTATTTTTCATTTGAGTGGAAATGCGGAATCAAGTTTCTTTTCTATAGGGTACTGCAATTATTATGGGCTTACAATTTTTTGTTATGAGCAAGTAATGTAGTGCTTCTTTGGGGAAGACCTGGCTGTTATCTAGCATTGAGGTTAATGAACTTGGGTCATATCCAGGAATAGGCCAATTTAGGATATGTTTGGCTTGTGTTTATAAATACTCAAGCCACTTTTTATCTACGCATTTCGTGTGACACACAAAAACTACCAACTTATCCACCACTCATTTCTATATATTTATAATTTAAACTATTTATAAACACTTCCCAAACATGCTCTTAGTATCAACTGAATATTATTACTTGTGCAACATAATTAAAATTCATGAGATCAATATTGGTCAGCTAATGGACCAAGCTTTATAAACATCTCAGATGCTTAGAAGACCAATGAGATAAAGACGTGATAAATAATACGTGTATATTCTAAATAATTCCCTTTTCACTTCCCCTTATGTATTGTACATCATGCTAGCTAACCAATGGTCTCTTAAATTTGAGCATTTCAGCCCTCAAATAACCAGCAGTCTTACAGGAATTGTAAACCTATATCGAGGAAAAACAGGATGTTCAGAAAGGAAGAATAGTAACAATTCTGATCTAGGCTGTATGCTGAGCATATATCAACCTACGGATATTATTTATGAATAGAGATGCACGTGTTACTATATTAGAAGATAATTTTGTACCTTTTTTCTTCTCTTGATTTTTATTATACATGTCACAGTGTGTCTCTTTTGAATTGGATGATATTTTCAGGAGCATATGTTTAATTTGGAATAAAATTTATTTATATACGTGTGTATATGCCTAAACCATTGAGAGTTCATATCCTCTTTTTACTTGGCATTGCACCTGAATATTATACGTAATGTTCCTGTTAATGGACATCCACAATTTACAGTATAGCAGCAGTAATGTCTTATTCTGTCATTCTGGAATGCTTGTTCCATTATGTGAATGTAACAAATGATGGTAAAAATTTCAGAGCTACAAGGATTTGACTGGAACTGCATGGTCTTATGCGTATTTCATCAGCTTCTATCTTATTACAATCGTACTGCTACTGAATTTGGTAAGTTGTAGCTAGTTTCTAGAGTCCTTTTCCATGTCCTCTGTCAATTAAAATTCTTAGTATAACTGACAAGTCTGTGTGCTTGTGTTTCTTATATTAAAACTCAAAACAAATTCTAAAGAACCTATATGTATGTTTGGAATAGCACAGATATATATATATCTTGAAAAAATTTGGGAAGACACTGCATATATAATCTTGAACTTTTTGGAAAACAATTTATTTGCTTACACATCTATATATTCTTTTATGCATCAATTTGTTCTCAATTGCACTCTCCTGAAAATGATGTGGACTTTAGCTAATGTGATTATATAGCCGGGTGGAAATAGAGTAAAAAAGACCGATGATTATAAGCATCATTCCCGGATTGTAACTTGGATTAAACAAATTACAGGACTAGCAAAGAAGTTCGAGATTCATTTTACAGCTACCGACAAGGATTTTCTTATTTAGTCATGTACACCAGTTTCAGATAATTTCTTTATCGAGGTCGAGCATGTTTGTCTAAGCTTAAAACTAAGTAAAACTTTTAAGTAATTTTTTTTCTCAAACACATTTGTGCAGGGTATTCTTTTCTTACTTGAGTAAAAAAATTATTTTTTTTGACAATAACGTGTGGGTTACTTTCAAAATAAGCTACTAGCTTATTTCTAACTTTGACCAATAAAAATATATTTATTCCTTTTAATCTTAGCCATACACAAACTTAGCTGAGTTAAAAGTATAAAATGATTTTTCTTTAGTTTAGAATGATTAACCACGTAAATAGATAGAATATTCATTTTAGACATCTCTGCAAGATAATATGTTCAATAATGAAAACGAGAAGGGGAAATTGTTTCTTTATATCTTTTTGAAGGAATCATTTCACTCAAATTTCCCCCCTCATAAAATAAGGAACAGGCAGAGGAGATTTTCTTCTTCTGTTATCTCAAGTGGTTATCGTAACTCGGTTAAGATTTCCTTGTCAGAATGTGGACACAAATAGAAAATCTAAAATCAAGAGACTTAAACTGAGATACATGAGATTCAAATTCACGACCATTTCTTTATTATCTTGAAGTGCTTTGTTTGCCATCCCGTTTGGGAGTTTTGTTATTGAAATTCATTCTATCCATCTTGGTTTACTGAATTCCATTCTGTCAATATTGTAAAAAAACCTTATAATCTTTTCGAAATATCATTTCAGGTTGTGGCTTTTGTATTGGAGGCTTTTTTTGCTGAAATGGATCTTGAAACTTCTGAGAAATGTGAGGATGCGATCGGCAAGGTTAGTAAAGAACTTTATCAAGTTTCTGTTGTGATCAAAGACACAAGTAATAGTTTAGATTAAAGATTTCCCGAAAGTGGGAAAAATGGAAGGGCTCTATGATATAGCTTTTCATAACCTTGATTCCAATCCTCAACCCATATCAGACATGATAAGGCATGTCCAAAAATATAAGTTGGAAGGATAAAACACTATAGAAACAATTTAATGGGCCTCAACTGGATAAAGAAATTGTACTCTTAAACTGAGTGGACTACTTATCCTGATACAGACCAAACTAACTCAGCCAAACAGCTCCATGGACTCTGAAATATCAAAGCTTAATAAAAAAAACTTTGTACTTTGATTGAAAAGGGGCACTACTGCAAGTCTATCTGTTAAAATTAAATCATATCCCTTTATCATCTCAAAAGAAAATTCACCCTAACTGTTCACCTCTTCAAGATTCTTGTCAAGATTCAGACATAATATTCTGCGCGAGTACTTACATATGGTAAAGTAACGGTTGGCACAGGTGATTTATCATCATCAAGTTCCCCATGGAAAAGAACGACTCCTGTTTCCAGTAATGTTTCATGTCTGTAGAATGTCATGTCATGCAATCATATTCGTTTTTGATGATTTCCACATAGTGTTAGCATCCCTATTTTGAATTATGGGGTTGGTGGAGTAAACGAACTTTTGAACTTGATTGGGCTTTGGGTTGCTGTTACTTGGACATAAATACATTAATGTACGTGGGCTTCTTGTCATTGTTCATGGATTCGTATTTATGATTTACCTTACAGCCATTTATTCATGCTTTTGTATTGATATGTATGCACCACTAAATAAACCCGTATTCCTTCACAATCCAGGATGAAAGTCAAAAGGAGCAACGACGACGTAACGTGGGGTATGTGTAACTGACTTGATACTTCTCGGAAACTTTCCCAATACGAATTTAGAATGAGGCTTGATCTGAATCAACATTTTCATTTTTTTCCCTCAAATTTTGCAGCACGAAGACGAGGAGTCAGAGAGTTGAAATGCTTCTCCACCATATGTTGAGTGCTGAGCTGGGGAAGACAGAGTGCTCCTCCCCGTAAACTTGGTACATTTCTTACCCTTGCTAGTAACTTCTTGAAAGCTCCACTTTTTGCTTTATTTACCGTCAAAATTTCTTGGGGAATTCGTTAACATCTTCAGATTCTTCACAGCCTTTTCTTGACCGTAAGCAATATTAATCACCACATGTTCTTGGACACGGCTGAATTTGAGGACATATTGGAACTATTTTTCTTCATGTCATCCTTTTCTAACTAGACCCAGTGGTTTGGGAACAGAAATGATNGAATTCGTTAACATCTTCAGATTCTTCACAGCCTTTTCTTGACCGTAAGCAATATTAATCACCACATGTTCTTGGACACGGCTGAATTTGAGGACATATTGGAACTATTTTTCTTCATGTCATCCTTTTCTAACTAGACCCAGTGGTTTGGGAACAGAAATGATTTAAGAATTACTCGCATGCCAGGACAAGCAGTTGACATTCGTTATGAACTATTTTTTCATTTGATACGAAGTACAAACTTGTAACCGAATAATTACGTGCAAGGTGCAACAATTGGCACACACACACACACACACACACATATATATATATATATATTAAGTTGGCAACTGAATAATTTATCACTGTTGGCTCTTATTGATGCTTTTGTTTTGAAATTATAATAGGTTCCTCCAACAAGAAAA
>CAIGRN010075497.1:0-11952 GCA_903798345.1 Fraxinus anomala
TGCACCTTTTCAGGTTGTAGAAGAAAATGATGATTGAAATTCTTAGAATTTCGAATATTTCCGGAAAATACAAGGAAAGCATATGGCAAAGGTTAATAATTGATATTAATTTTGCCATATTTGGGGGTAATTGTTGACACACAAAAAAGTGTAGCCCAAATTTAAATGGCTCAAGGAATGAAGCCCAATTCGGAAGTTCAGAACAAAGGTCCTAATGGGACCATTGATAAATGCAAAAGAGGCCCCATAACAAAGTAACATCATCGTCCAAGCCGACAAGTCGCCCAAAATCTGAGCGAATGGAGTGCCCTGCGGTCGCCCAGAATGAATGAGCCCGTTCTCGTCCAAACTTTCGAGTTGCCTAGAATCTTGGCAAACATGAGACATCATAGTCATCCAAAATAGCAGTTGTTGAAGCAGTTATTGAGTAATCCAATCACGCTCCATGATCCAAAGATCTCAGTTGTGGGCGGTTGAAAAACAAGAATCGTGGCAACAGTTAGAGATGACAGTTTCACGACAAATCAGCCATCATAAAAAAAGTGGGTAGTTATAGAACACCAAGCATTTCTTCACAAAGAAACTATTAAAGGAGTATAAAAGGAAGAGAAGACATAGAAGAAAAGACTCCGAATCAAACACTCTCAACACAGAATATGTAATTTCAATTTCTTAGTTTAACTTTAAAATTCTTCTTTTAATACTCGTGTGTTTGCTCCCCTTGGAGGCATTATGTTCATTTCTGAATTGTAAATCTTTGCTAAATAAAACACCCATTTTTGAGACTTTGTCTCAAGATGTCTGTCTCTCTGAACCTTTTTTAATTGTTAGCGACTATCTGCGCGAAACAAGCACTAAAAAAAAAGTTGCAAAAAGATTATGAAAACACTCAAAAAACGTTGAAAAAATATTATTCGTAACGTTAAAAAAATATTGGAAAAAATTATGGCAACACTCAAAAAAGTTACAAAAGGTTATTCNTTTTGAGACTTTGTCTCAAGATGTCTGTCTCTCTGAACCTTTTTTAATTGTTAGCGACTATCTGCGCGAAACAAGCACTAAAAAAAAAGTTGCAAAAAGATTATGAAAACACTCAAAAAACGTTGAAAAAATATTATTCGTAACGTTAAAAAAATATTGGAAAAAATTATGGCAACACTCAAAAAAGTTACAAAAGGTTATTCGCAACGTTCAAAAAACGTTGTAAAAAGGTTATGACAACACTCAAAAAATATTGCTGTATCCATCTACTCTCTACGATAACATCGAGGTTTGCAACATACTAAAAAACGTTGCAAAAGGTTTTCGGCAACATTTTTTGAACGTTGCAAAAACTATTTTTGTTGTAGTGATTTACTTTTCCATGTACAAGATCTTGATTGACATGTATGTGGATGTGAGCAATACCCCTTGCAGCCCCAACTGCCCCAACTGCAATTCTTAGTCTAGTCTCCAAATCCAAAGAAAAGATAACAGTTTCACGACAAATCAGTCATCATAAAGAAAGTGTGTAGTTATAGAATACCAAGCAATTTTCAAGCAGTTCTTCACAAAAAAACTATCAAAGGAGTATAAAAGGAAGAGAAGATATAGAAAAAAGGGACCGAATCAAACACTCTCAATAGAGAATATGTAATTTCAATTTCATAGTTTAACTTTAAAATTTTTCTTTTAGTACTCGTGTGCTTGCGTCCCTTGAAGGCATTCTGTTCCTTTTCGAATTGTATATCTTTGCCAAATAAAACACCCATTTTTGAGACTTTGTCTCAAGAGGTCTCTCTGTCTGAACCTTTCTTAATTGTTAGCGACTATCTGCGCGAAACAAACACTAAAAAAAAGTTGCAAAAAGATTATGAAAACACTCAAAAAACGTTGAAAAAATGTTATTCGTAACGTTAAAAAAATATTGGAAAAAAGTTATGGCAACACTCAAAAAACGTTACAAAAGGTTATTCACAACGTTCAAAAAACGTTGTAAAAAGGTTATGACAACACTCAAAAAACATTGCTGTATCCATCTACTCTACATAACATCGAGGTTTGCAACATACTAAAAAACGTTGCAAAAGGTTTTTGGTAACATTTTTTGAACGTTGCAAAAACTATTTTTGTTGTAGTGATTTACTTTTCCATGTACAAGATCTTGATTGACATGTATGTGGATGTGAGCAATACCCCTTGCAGCCCCAACTGCAATTCCTAGTCTAGTCTCCAAATCCAAAGAAATCTTATTCTCACCACTTTTTATTTGCAAAGATGATTAAATTCACAAGATCATATTCAATTGTAAATATATTAGCTACATAAGATTTCCATTAGATTGTTGCACGTGAGAAACTCATAAGATCATATTCAATTATATTTTTGCACGTGAGTATGTAGTTAACATCATCTAAGAGAATTAGATAACATGCGTTTCTGATAATGAAGTAAATCTATGAACATTAATTCATTGAAGAACAACCCCGAAGACACTTCATTAAATTAGCATTTCCTACACTACCGATTTTTCAAAATCTCTTCCAACATTATCTTTAATTGAGAATATAAACTGCCTTTTGCAAGTTACCTCGCCCTTGTTTGAGCCCTATTTTGGAGGAAAATTGTGTTTTGGAATAGTGATTTTTTGAAGAATGTGTAGATAAAAAAAAATCCTTGTAAAATTATTTTATTGGAAAATTTGAGGTTGAAGGGCCTAGCATAATGAATCGTAGCTAATACTTAATCCAGATTGAAAGTGAATGTGATGGCGACAAAACTGAAAGATTCGCAACTTGATGAGGGAGGTCATAATGGGACTGTTCAAGGTCCTTAAAAGTCATTTTGTTATCTAGAGAGTAGTTTAGTGACGGTGTGTATGTTGTTAAGCCAATTATGAAGGCATAGATGGTTGTATATATTTTCATTATTTTTGAGAGCCGTTTCATCCATCATTCTTATATATGTATTCCACTCTAAAATTATCCCTATAAAAATTTTATTCATATCTACAAAGTTTAACATAATAATAATAATAATAATAATAATAATAATAATAATAATAATAATAATAATAATAAAATCAATTTAATATTAACTAATTGTTGAAACTATTTTCTTGAGTAATTAATTTCGGGAGGAGAGCAAAAAGGAAAAGATTAAAAACAAACAAACACGGCACTGTGTTGAAGTATCTTGCTACGGACTCGTGAGAAAATTTCAGTGCCACATTCCCATAAGAATACGATCATGGTTATCAAGAAAATTTCCTCCTCATGAATTGATAAATCAATTCTTCTCGAGGATGACTTGCATAAGATAGAGACAAACAGATTGTCCACTGTCCACGAAATATTGAAAAAAGGCTCTGTACAAGGGGTCTATTGTCCAAGCAGGCGTGTTATGTTACCGTAAAATCTGACTTAAATGATAATCCTTACCTTTTAAAGTCTTTTACATATACCAGTCTTTGCCCGTGCAATGCACGGATTGTCTTATTTTGAAGGTAATCTTAATGTGTCAAAAGTTAAGGATTGACTGGAGACATGTGCATTAAATGAGGTTAGCAAAATTAACTTAATTTAATGAAGTAAATTTCCATCTGATTTCGCACATAAAATACAGTTATGAAGCATTGGACTAAAAAAATAAAAATAAAAACCTTCAAACGAGATCCAAAGAGAAATTATCTTTCAAACTAATTATGTAAAAAATAAAACAAAGAGCAAAGATACCTTAGAGAGAAGTTATAAAAAGTGCATGCCCTTCTTTTTCTTCAGTTACATGCCATTCCGGCGTGACTTGGAGAAGCATTGTAGCAATTCTTAGAAGCATATTCCACCCACTTGTCTCCCTAAAAATTGAAATGAAACTGCTAACATCATCCGCGATGTTTTTATTCAAGAAAGCCTAGAATTCAACTTAACATGCACAGATGTAAGTGAAAAGAAAATGTTTCTGACATAAAAAGGGTATCGTTTTTGGTAGTCAAGAAATTGGAAAATAGATGATAATAATATTTTCTTCACTATTGATGCCAAGTAAATTTCAAAGGATTCTCCAATACTGCCTGATGATAATAATAATTAAAATCTAGAGAAAAAAATGGGATGTACAATTTAAAGGAGAAAACACCGCTGCATTATGGTTGAGATCGGAGAAAATATGCATAATTTGGAGTCTAATCAGCAAACTACATTTGAAGCAGCGTTTATATTTTCTTCGTATAACAGAAGGTAGATCTTTGAAAGATCTCTCTCTGTATTCAAAGAAACCGGGTAATTTCGGTGAAACCTATTTTGTAGGAGATTATTGCAATGAAGGAGATATCTAAGTTATTTCTAATAGCGACTCCATACCTGATGAGGATTGTACTCCAAATATGGCTTGTACTTTTCATACGTGTCACAAACGAAATTGGTTTACAACATCTGAAACAGTTGGAAAAATTGTTGTGATGATGGGGAATAATACACCTTGTAAGATAGAAGGTATTAGTAAGGTCAGGATTAAGATGTTTGATTGGACGGTCGGACACTTGGTTATGTGAGACATGTTCCATGTTTGAAAAGAAATATTATTTTTTTGAGTACTTTTGATTCAAAAGGGTATAGGTATACATGTGAAGATGGAGTTCTGAAAATTATCAAAGGTGCTAGAACTATAATGAATGGGCAGAAAAGGTCGCAGTTATATGTCTTACAAGGTTCTACGATCACAGTTGATGTAGCTATCACTAAATTAAGAAAAGAGATATTAGACCTGAGAAAAGGTATGGTAAGGCTGATTTGGTTGCTTATGCATTGATAAGTGTTGACTTAAATAGAGTTAGTTATGATTAAGTTGCTCGTGGTGATAATTCGAGCTTATTTGATAACTCAGATGGAGTTGGTTGTGAACTTGGTGATTTTGTTGATCGTGGTAATTCAATCAAGTTTGGTGCCCAAGGTAATTCTCCTAGTAAATAGTGCTTGGATTCAGTTCACAGTTGTTAAGTTTTCCCTTAGGGGCTTTGTGGACGAAGTGGAGTGTGTTTTGTTTGTTGAAGAATTAAATTTTATTCCTTACACTGAAATTCCTGACAAGGTGGATTTTTCACGTAAATCTTGTATTCTTGTGATTGTTTTTATTTTTATTTTGTTTATTATCTAGTTTTTAAATTGGCTAGATTTCTAACAAGTAGTATCAGTGTGCGTAACTATTTGGTTAGATTGTTAACATTTACTTATTCTCAACCAGACATGGGGCATTTCTTGGAAAAGAACTTGGGGTTGGGGACCAGCCTTAACGGATTAAAATAAGAGTTATATTCTAGAGCTTTTTACAAAATCTGGTACCCGTGATGCACTGATTGGTATGGTCCCGTTTAAGGAGCCTGGTCTGGATGGGATTCCATGAGGTTTTCTATTAACGAAATTTCGGAGGGGGGGTTGAAATCATTTACATTATATTTTCTTATGGGAAGCTAATTATATAAATGATAACAAAATGCCTGAAAACCAGTTTATGTAATGTCTTCTGCAAAATTATTTCTAAAGCAGGCAAATAAGGATGAACATTGTTCTTTGTGACCGTATTTCACCTTATATGGCAGCTTTATCACCTCTTAATTTATCGTTGATAGCATTATAAATGCTTTCGAGCTTATGCACTCTCTCAGATAAAGAACTTATGGTAGACTCTGCTATATGGCTTTGAAGCTCGATATGAACAAATCCTATAACACAGTAGAAAGGGGCTTTATCCAAACTATTATGGAATTTAGGGGATTTCCTCATGGGGTAGACTCTACCATATGGCTTAGAAGCTCGATACGAACAAAGATGGTGAATTATTAAAGAATGTGTAAGAGTTTATGCACTATGCACATGCTTTGCAAAACGCTGCGCGTTGGTTAAATTTCTTCATGTAGTTATGTTCTTACGTAATTTGTCACTGACCTACACTTGCAACCGAACAAATTTAAAACAAGAAACAATGAACTCATGTTCTAAACTATCAAACAATTTATGCTTATTTTAGAAAACTCTAATACATAAATCTTAAATAGATCCATCACAGAAGTGTAGTAGAAATAAACATGTCCTTTTATTTTCCAAATTTGGTATCGGGAACCAGAATTCTTGGAAAGAGAGGTGTGGAAGAAATGGCCTTTATGATGTCAAGAGGTATGCAACTCACAACAGTGGATAATTTTTTGGTTTTGAAAAACTTTTTATGTTCATTTACATGAAAATTCTTATTTTTACTAGGTAGATTAATGGAGATTTTGAGTACTTATAATCTATTCAAATTTTTTATTTTCTCTTTTCTTCGATATGGCATTTACTGGGAGATCAACTGGCAGTTAACTAAGTTTTAAATACTGTAATTTAGGAAGGCACCAAATAAAACGTGCACACATGATCTCTACGATCCTGCAAACTAGAAACTACTTATGTTGGCTTTTGAAGTATTTTGGACGCTTTTTCTTTGTCACAGTATTTGTGTGTCACCTGGGTAACAGGGTACTACCATGGATAGGTGTAACGACCTATGCCTCGTGCCCAAGCTTTCTCTTACATACTAGCCATCTTAGGAGAGTTTAAATCCATCTTAACTCTCACGGCTTTCTATTGCGTCCCCCAACATTTGAACCTAATGAATCGTGTTACCAATTGAACAAATATATGTTTAACATCCATTTCAGCAGGATGAAGTTTAGCAACAAGCATGTATGTTTCACGTCCATTTCGAAAAGTTTGAGAACATCTTTATCTCACCCACTCCATACAACATTTGATATTTTATGCAGTAGTGATATAGAGGAATTACTACCCTTGGATCTCTCATAAGGCTAAGAGGTTTTGGGTTCGAATTCTAAGCAATAGTCTCTACCCATGGCAAACTAAAATAATGGTAGTGCCCCAAAATTTGATATGGTTAGGCTATCTCAAAACGGATAGTATGTACGAGTAAATGGCTTAGGCTCAGATCGTTACACTACTGGCGTGGCATCTTTAGATAAGAAAATAAAAGAAAAGAATGTTGCAATATGTCCACAAGAACAATAAAAAATATGCCCAGTAGTTCTTTTATGGTAACAATAAATTAATTGACTAGGTAGTAGATCATCAGTTTAATTAGACTACCATATTATGTCCTGTTTTTTCTTATGATAATAAAATATTTGTTAGAATTTTAGTTGTATTAGCAGTTCTTTAAACAAAGGGATTATCATAAAAGAATATGATTGTTGTAAATGTTAAAGAATCTTTTAGAGGGTTCTATAGATGAGTTAGGAGTCTTTGGGTTCAAGTATGGAACGAGGAGAAATAGTCGCTAGATTTACGCTAGCATGTCGCCTAGCTAATGCTCAAGCGTCCAAAGCAAAATCATTGTCGTCGGCCAGTCACCGAGTTCTCGCTGAAGCGACACACCTCTCGCTCGCTTGTCACTATTTTGGGGCTTGAGCGACGTTGTTTTTCGAGAAACCCTAATTTATATTTTTCAAGAATTTTATCTATCCTATACTACTTAAACACCTTCTATTATAAATACTCAATGCTCATTACGTTTTTGCTAGTGGCTGATCATTGTTTTTACATCTTTATATCATTATTCCAAGATCCAAGAACACGTCCAAATATTTAGATTAAAGTTTTGATTCTCGAGATCAATCAACCACAAGTTTGGGCAAAGCATCAAATTCATATAATCCAGAACACCCACTTCCTAGATATCCTCGGAAAGTACTTTCTCAATAACTTTCAGAAATTGTTGAAGATTGAGGTAGGTTGGACCAGAAGCATAGGAAGAGTACATGAACAAGGCATTCTTGGTGTTCCATAGTCTATGATGTAATGTATAATAAATAACTAAATAAGCAAATAAATAGTATGGAAAGAAATCAAGAATTGACAGAAAGTTGATGTGTAATATAGTAATTGTAAATTTGCAGTATGATAATTGATATTGAATAATTGAAGTTGAAGGTAAAAATGAAATTGAAAGAAAGTTGATGTGTAAGATGGTAATTGTAAATTTGCAGTATGATAATTGATATTGAATAATTGAAGTTGAAGGTAAAAATGATATTGTAGTAGATTGTAGAATGTAGACGAGAGTGAAAGTTGTTGGAATATTGTGTGAAAAAAAAATTAAAATGGGATGGAGTATTTATAAAGCAAAAAATAAAAAATAAAGTGGCCAAAACGACCACTTTGAAAGTTCAGTGACCGTTGCAACGATCACTATTCACCATGAGCTCATGGGCGAGCCGAACCGCTCGACTCGGGCTTGGGCTAGGCTCATCGTTTGACAAGCCAAAGTCACCCACGAGCCTTACCGGCTCTACCCATTTGTCACCACTATCCACAGGAGATAGACAATTCTAAAAGAACAAGAGCAAGTATGAGTGAATCACGTTCCAGGAGTCCTAGAGATTGCAGGAATTAGATCAGCAAGTTTAGTGTATTTTCTAGGCTGGATCATATTGTAAGTTCTTATTGTCTATAGTGGAAACTATTATCTTGGTCCTGAAGTTTTTACCCAGTTTAGAGTTTTCTCCGTCATCAAATATCTTGTGTTATTTACTACTTTAATAATTTATTGCATTAATCCAACATAGGATGACTTGATTGACTAAATATCTAGAACAATTAAAAAGTGACTTGTTGCTTTTAATTGATAAATTTAATTCTGCGTTATTCACCTATTAGGTAATTTTAGGGTTGAACTAGTAACTTTCAAGTGGGTATCAAAGCCCAAATTTGATTCCTAACCCTAGTTTTCTAAATGAGTAGTTGAATGCCTGTCCCCGCTATATTTTGGTGGTAGTAACTATGCCTATTGAAAAGTTAGAATGAGAGCATTCCTGAATCGATAGATGAGCATAGTGAATGGTTGGACCGCCCCATCTACCATAGTAGCATGTGTAGGTAAACTCCTACTCATATTTCAACTTGGTCTAAGAAAAATTTAGATGAGTTTAATTGGAATAGTAAAAGGCTACATGCTCTATTTATGGCCGTATCGCCTGAAAAATTTAGGCGTGTATTTATGTGTGAGGTTGCTAAAGAGTTTTTGGATATTTTACAGATCACACATGAGAGAACTCAAGCTGTTAAAAATTCTAAGTTATAGATGTTGATCACTAGGTTTGAAGAAATTAGGATGAAGGATTATGAGACATTCGATGACTTCTATGTGAGCTTGAATGAGATAGTTAATTCTAGTTTTAACCTAGGTGAGAGAATGCCCGAGTCTAAAACTGTTAGAAAAATCCTGAGATCATCACCTGAAAACTTTAGGCCTAAAGTTATGGCTATCCACGAGAGCAAGGAGTTAGATGTACTAGTTTTAACCTAGGTGAGAGAATATTCGAGTCTAAAATTGTCAGAAAAATCCTGAGATCATTACCTAAAAAATTTAGGCCTAAAGTTATGGCTATCGACGAGAGCAAGGATTTAGATGTTAAAATTGAAGAATTGGTTGAATCTTTTCAAACTTATAAAATTACCATATCTCAACCTAAAAAGAATAAATTTATAGCCTTGAACACTGTTAGGGAAGAAGAGTATGATTCATCTGATTCAGAATCACTTAATCATGAGAAAATAGCTTATTTTGTTAAGAATTTCCAAAAAAATGTTTAGAAATAAAAAGAAGATTAAAGAGAGACGCAGAGGTGATTCCAGTGAGTTTAAAAGAGATCTAAATTTGTGAGATGTCATAAGTGTCAGGTTTTGGTCACTATAGAAGTCAATACCCTAATGGTAAGAGAAACCAGGGTTAGCTATGAATGCAACTCTCACCGATGACAAGTCTAGCTCGGATAATCAAAGTGAGATGTCTACAGATGAGGAGAGTAGGAATTTTATGGCATTCACTGTTAGGATTAAAAGTGAATCTGATAAGGACAATGAGAAGGTTGAGGAAGTAGATAGTGGTGAGCAATGAGAGGAAGATTCTGAAGATGATGATGAGATTCGTGAGGCTTATAAAAAATTATTTGAAGAGAGTCTTAAATTAAGAAGGTGAATAAAATTGTGCTTAAGAAGGTCAATGAGTTTGAGCTAATTAGAGATAAACTTGTAGCTGACCTTCAAGAGTCTACCTTATGCCTCAACAAATTATAAACTATAAATCGATCCCTAGAGTCAAAGATTAAAGATCTTACAAGTGAACTTGAGAAGTCTTATAGGAGAGTTAGTGAGCTGACACTTGAGAATAAGAAATTAGAATTACAAGTTAAGAATCTTCTGAGCGAACTTGAATATTCCAAGTCTCAACTTCTTGCTTTCTCTAATAGATCTCAAAAACTAGGCTGTCGTTTGGGGTTGAACAAGCCCGCTGGGAACAAAGGAGGCCTAGGATATAATCAGACTAATCATAATAGGGCTAGTACTTCCAAAACCATTTTTATCCTTACCACCGACCAGCTTACGTATGTTCCTAATCATGAACTCAAGAACAAAGGTATCGTAGGATAGAGGCATGCTAGACAGCGTAAGACCTACCAACCTATGAATAGATATCAGCGGCCACATAACTTTGGAACTAGGTTTATCCCTACCTGTTTCAACTGTGTTAAGTTAGGACATGTAAGGTCTTGGTGTCATAAATTCCTTAATAGAATTTGAAATCAAAATTTCACTATAGTTAGAAATCAGGATTTTGATGGCCAAATTGACTTTCTTACTAATGAAGTGAGTTATTTGAACAAGTTAATGATGGAGTTTACTCATGATAAGTCTTCCACTAGTCAGGTTTGTGTAAAAAATAGTGGTTTGAAAATTTTAGAAATTGAATGCGGTGCTCTTAAAGGTAAGAGCGTCTGTATACCTAATTGATTAGGTACTTTTGATCATCTCATTTTTTTGTTTGATTTTATTTTTTGGCAAGTTGATTTGTTAAAATAAAAAAAAAATTGAGAAATTGAAAAAAAAAAGGGAAATTTTTACTACATCATGATATATGATTCACTTGAATATGTGTGTTGTGATTAAGTATGAGTTTATATGATGTGCTTTATCATATTTTTTCATTACTTTGTTTATGTTGATGTGGAGTACTTCGTATAAGTTTCGTCATGTACCATCTGCACTGTAGACACTATGATTTTGTGAGTAAGTCTTGACCGCATGTGTGAGAGTTGGGATGGCCGCCATCTGTGGTAAGATGATTTTGAACATGGATTGACCTTAATTTAGTATACATAAGCTCTAGTATATCCCCATAAATAAAATAAAAATATTTCATCTTATACTCTTATTCAAAGCCTATTTGACTCGAGTAATTAAGTTCGAAGGATTTCTCATAACCTGATGTCCTAGGGTCAATTGACTTGGAGTCATCGACTCAAAAACTTGTTACATGTGTCATCTTAGTCGCTTAATGGAGAAGATTTATGTGAAAAATTGAAGAGAAAAATGATGAACTTAAAAAGAAAAATATAAATTGTGTGAAAATGTATATATACTCAAAGTAGGGAAGAGAAAGGAATAATATACATGAAAAATGAGCATTATTTATAAGTCATAATATGCATTATTGGTTTGAATTTTATTAGTAGGTGAATAAACTTATTTAACAGGGATGTTTAGCATGTCATTTCTTACAAATTTAAGGTTTGGAGTTTAGATTACAAGGAATTAATGACATTTAACATACGTGACTCACTTATACAATTTCTCCTTTTAGACTTGAACTGAGTATGTGGGAAAGTTAAATGATCATTGATTATGCTTGTGTACAACTGTATCTTTGAGTTATTATCTATTGTTGTTACCTTCATAATTTGCGACAAAAAAGGGAGAGTTGATGAGATGCACTTAAATTTTAGTTTATTTTGCATTTAAATTTTAGTTTATGTTGTAGTAAGGGAAAGATTTTTATTTTATTTGAATAATAGATTTTTTTTTTTTTTTGAATTCTTAGTGTTTATTTATTTATTTATTTTTATGTTTTGTGATATTAATGTTTTAGTTGGTG
>CAIGRN010075506.1:0-12440 GCA_903798345.1 Fraxinus anomala
GCTATTCTTCATTACTTTTAATGATCATTACTCTATACTCTATATGATAGTCAAAATACCACTATCACATAAGTGAGTAACTATCATCCTGACCTATAAATAGCATTATTCAGCTCAAATATGCCCAAAAGAAAACATAATATATGTACTTAAATAAAATGAAAAACTTTTAGTAGAAAATGATGTTTGTCTTTATTGTGAAATATCCCTTTCTTTTTATTTTAACGGAATACTTCCCTGGATGAACTTTATCGTGTGGAAGACTCCCTACCGCCAATTTCATTATTGTAGCATTAAAAACAATATAGATGGCCAATAATATAAGGGTAATTAGCGCAATACCCCTTAACATTACCTATTTTGCATGAGCAAAACCCCATAACAGTTCATTTTGATGCAAAATTCCTCTAAATCATCAAAATTTTTGGAATACAACATTTTTCATCCTTTTTTTTGCAATAAAGTATTGTAAATGATGAATTTACCTCCCTTTAAATATATAAAAAGGAAAAAAAAAGAAATAATTGCAGTCAAACTCCACTATTTTTTAAAAATATGCAAATGTGTCTAACTAAAAAAACTAAAAAAAATGTATTTATAAAAAATAAAAAAAAGTTCATCTTTACCAACGCTTCTAACCTTCCAACCCGCCCAACCCAACCTATCCCATCACATCTCAATCTCTGTAACAAATCTAACAAATCTAAAAGCCTCCCATCAACTCCAAATTCGTCATTTTCTATCTTTATGACAATGCCAAGTCCACACTAAACATCGTGCACACCAAACTTCAATGGCGACCCTAATCCCAAGTCCACGCCAAACATCAGGCACACCTATACAACTTGATGACGATGCCAATGATAGTAACGATTGGAGTGATGGATTAACATTATTGATGTTGCTATTCATAACAGTAACAACACAGTTGTTATTACTGGGTAGCTTGGTTTTATTACTTTTCATCTTCTTTTCCACTCTCTCATAATCCACATTATTGAGGTCCTTATGATTGCATGCATACCAACGTATGAGGGGGCAACACAACCCAGTCTTTTGAGTGTTGAAGATGTGAATTTTTTCTTCTTAGAGAATGTGATGGTGGTAGTATTGATGGGTTATCATTGGTGGTGGAGGAGGAGGAGGAAATGAATAGGAAATTGGAAATTCGGAGTGAATGGAGGTATTTGGATCTATTTACGAGGCAATGGTGGTAAAAGGTTGTTACTAGTGCTGGATATCACGTACCTAATGTGTTCTGCCATTGTTGACTTATCTGTAACCACTACAGAAATGGCGACGTCGTCGTGCATGTGTGACAATATTTTGAACCAAACCAATTTCAGGTAGGAACGGGGTAGGGATGTAGGCGTATTGGGAAATATGAGCTTTTTTTTAAAATATATTTTTTTGGTTAAACTCATTTGAATATTTTGAAAAGATTTTAGACTGTAACTGCATTTGTTTCTTTTTTTTTTCCTTTTTATTAATTTAAAGAGAATGATAAATTCGTCATTTTATAAGGTTTTATGGGGAAAAATGATGAAAATATTGTATTCCACAAAGTTTGAATGCTTTAGAGGGTTTTGCACCAGATGAAAGGTTGGGGGGTTTGCGCCAAATTTAAAAGTTAGAGACATTTTGCGCCAAAATGAAAGGTTTGGGAATATTGTGCAAAATTAATTGCTCTTATATTATTGACTATCTTTACTGTTTTTAGCGTCTAAACTAAGGAAATTTGATGGTTAAGGATCTTCCGTACGAAAAAAATAATCTACGAGGTAATTTGCCAAATTGAAAGAATAAGGAATATTACGCAATAAAGACATGTCATGGAATTTTTGTGTCGGCTACCATTTTATAAAGGGATAATTGTAGCCACAATCTCAAATCGTTCAAGCCTCTGCAGATTTTATCTTAACCTTTTATTTGTTGTATTTTTGGTTCTAAACCTTTCAAATACATGCAGCTAAAGGACAAATGAATGAATTTCCATCAATTTGACTGTTATAGAATAATAAATTTTGACATATTTTGACTAATTTTTAAAAGGATAAAATGATAATAAATAAATAAAAAACCACCCACCTATATCCTTCTTCCCAACTCTCGTCTAACCCCTCACCCCAAAACCAAAACAATCAACACCCAATGACTGGCCACCAACATCACCTACCCCATGCTGGATAATTCACAATATGCTTAGAACAACAAGCAATGCGAGTATTTGGTCGTGTTGGTGCCTATTTCGTCCCAATTTCACTGTATTGTTCTTAATCTTCTCCCAATCCCACTGTCTGTCGTCCAAAAATGAAAGCATATTTTTGTACGGTTGACTGTCTCAACTCTCCGAGCATCAATTCTGTTATGACTTGTTACAAGGTACCGCCACGTGGCATCCTGGTTTAACTGTGGACCGAGCGTCGAGCCTACAGGCACCGAGCTGCTGAGCCCACTAGCCGTCGAGCTACTGACCTACAAGCCCATGTAATTTCAAGGCCAAAGTAGCTTGAGAATGAGGCCGCCCAAGTAACAAGTTGCTAAGCTCCTCAGCTCGTGACAACCCACATGCAAGGATTGAGCTCATGATGAAGATCTTTATTCGAATGATTGATGTGACCTTTGTAAAAAGTATATCTGTGTCTTGTCTTGTCAATGTAAGACTATTTAATATTCTAAAGGGCTAGAAAAGTCAACCTGATGGCTATGACTTGATGCTTTGGCCGAAGAGACAAGACCACATGTAATTTGATCCAAAGGTCACTATTCCATTTGTAATACTATAGATACCCCCACCATGTAACAATTGAGGACTAATGCAACTTTGAATACAAAAAACACGACCAAAACACTTGGAGCAACCCGAGTTCATCCTCTACAATATATTTTACTCTCTACAACTATTGATCTATTTACATATCGATTGGTTCTTATTTTACAATCGTAGTCCGTTAACCTTGTCGAAACCCGAACGGAAAANCAATCGTAGTCCGTTAACCTTGTCGAAACCCGAACGGAAAAGTCTCGTGTCGTTGACCTCCTCCCACGTCTTGCATCATTGACCATTGATCGGCATTTACTTGTGGGATCTAGCTTGCGCATGCATGAGAGAGTCTGACATCTGTTGGCAGCATTTTTTAAGGTCAACAGATTGGCACCGTCTGTGAGAACCACATTATAACCACTAGCAACCCCATGGAAAAAGCTTTATGAAAAAATAGTTTGGACAATCCCCTTGAAAAGGGATTTGTTCCAGCAAAGGAACAAGAGAAAGCCTCTAGAGTTGGAAAATATCCGAGTTTAGGCTGGAGAAGAGATGAGTTCAGATGGAGACGCCCCTCCTAGGCGTATGAGGGAAAGTGACAATGAAATTCCAGCCATGGTCGCACCTGCGGGCCGATGTCGACCTCACCACCATCACAGATGAGGTGGGATGAGGATGGTAGCTCCGCTCACGAGAGAAATGGCAACTATGGTAGCCAATATGAGGAATATCACCAACCAAAATTTAGCCATGCAAGAATTATTGATACAAATACACGGCCATGGAGGGCATCCTATCCCTCACTTTGCTCCTCAGGAACAATATCAACAGGAAGAAGAGGTGCAAAGCCAGAGAGCTCATCCTCCCAAGCATGCAAGATGAACTAGCCTTATAGAGAGGGATGTGGGAGTTGATGTCTCTTCAAACTACGCTTCTGGCTGACCCACCGAGGCCTCGCTCGACATGGAAGATAACTACCCTCCACAATATGAACCAGAATAAGGGCCTCAGAGGTCCACCAGTGTATTTGATTGGCTAAGCCCAATCGAACCGAGGTATAGAAAGTAACCTAGAATGCCAGTACCTCGAAACAGACCCCAGCCCCCACTTCCTGAGACTTGGCAATCGGAGGAAATGTAAGAATGTGCCCCCCGGACTGTACCACATCGACATGAGCATCGAAGGAGGGATGAGGAGGTGGGAAACTAAGCAGGATCTTCTGCACCACCACTAAGGTATGAGGCTGATGAAAATTATGATTCAGACGGTCCCCAAAGATCTAGTGACTTGGACGATAATGATGACAACCTGCCATTTTCACAAGAATCGAGGAATGTCCAGGTGTCGAGCCATTATGTGATGCCCAAGATACCAAAGCACGATGGGAAAGGTGACCCAGCTAAGCATTTGAATAGCTACAAGACCCACATGATCTTGAGAGGTGCCACCCCAGCTGTGAAATACAGATCTTTCCACTTGATCCTAAGTGGAGCAGCAGAAATTTGGTACCCCCTAAGGGCATAAGAAGTTGGCTAGAATTCAAAACCACCTTCTTGAAAAGATTTGTGGTAAGCAAAGAAGGAGAGGCCCCCATCCAACATCTTCAAGACATGAGGCAACAGCCCGATGAGACTCTAAAGAGTTTCCTATCCCGCTTCATAGATGAGATGATATATTATGTTCAAGTCATAACCGTGAAGCTTTATCGGCGCTTAAAGGAGGCCTAAACATGAACACCTTATTTTGGAGAGATATCTAGAACCAAGATCCAACTACTTATGATGTATTGCTAGAAATGATGAGGTGTGAAATTATCAATGAAGAGCTTATTGATCACAAAAATAAGGCTAGCCAAGGCCTCCGGTCTCAGCAAAGGTAGCGCGGGAGAGGGCCTACGTCTCATTTGATGGACCATCAATGGAACCAGAGTGACTGCGAAATTATCCCCAGCTCAGGCTAGGAGTTCGCCACAGCTACCTTGAATGTCGTACCCACACTGGGTTACGAGGAAGTGCAGGCTACAAATCCTCAGCAAAGTGGACCTTCGCAATAGGCCCCCCGTAGAGGTCGAGGCCTAGGGTATAGTTCGGGTTCTAGAAGTAGAACGAGCCCCCTCGAGTATTATATATATTGCCATTCATACAATCATGATACTGTTAATTGTAGGGATGTCGCATATCATCCCGAACGAACAAGCCCTCGGAATAATAGAAGAAACGATACCCAAAGGGACAGGCCCCCACCTAGGCATCTCCAGCCGCCTAGGCATGATGAGGCCTCTCCCCGCCGTCGAGATACATCACCTCGATGGGGAAGAGATCTCGAAGAGGAAAGAAATAGGGAGGGCAGTGAAACCGTCGAGGCCATCAAAACCAGGCAGGGAGTACCCCCATCTACGAGATTGATACAATTTTCAGAGGCCCTTATGTTGGTGGTGAAACAAGGAATTCCTAGAGGAACTATGCAAGAGAGGCTAAAGACCTTCCATTAACCAGCTACATAGTGGATAATAGCTCCCGGAGGAATCTGTCGCCCCTTATTACTTTCACGAATGAAGACCGGAGGGTGTCCATTATCCCCATTGCGACGTCCATGTTGTAAGGGCCATAGTGGCCTGAAATGGGTTGAAACGAATGTTGGTAGACAATGGTAGTTTCGTTAATATTCTCTTTGGAGCCACGTTTGACAAGATGACTCTGGACAATAAGCTAACTCCCATCACCATCCCTTTGTATGGCTTCATTGAAGATAGCATAATCTCGAGGGGCAAGATTACACTTGAAGTGGAGATCGGAGAACCTCCTCTATCAATATTGAACTTTATGGAATTCTTGGTAGTAGACAGTAGGTCGGGCTAACATGGGGTCTTAGGAAGGTCTGCATTGAAGGATCTTGGAGCCATCACTTTCATCCACCACCTATGCAGGGATGGTAACGGTATAAGGTGACCAAAAAGGAGCTCGAGAATGTTATTTGAACTCCATCAGGAAGGCAGAGCCCAGGGACATTAACATGATAGCAGGCGAGGTCGATATGGACGTTGCCAACAAGACGCCTACATTCGACGAAATTGACCCCCGCATCATCGAGACTGAATCTCAAACAGCCCCAATGGATGAACTATAAACTTTTCCCATGGACTCGTTGGACCTCCAAGCTATTGTAGGTTGGCAAGGGTTTAGCTCCAGAATTTAAGGAGAAGCTTAAAGAGTTCTTATGTAAGAATCTAGATGTCTCTGCTTGGAAGCATGAGGATATGATAGGCATTGACCCAAGGGTCAGTTGCCACCATTTAAAAATTGATCCCAAAGTTACCCCGCATAGACAGAAGAGAAGAGCTTTGAACTCGGAACGATATGAGGCCTTGAAAGAAGATGTACAAAAGTTAATCAAGAACGACTTCGTCAGAGAGGCCCTTTACCCGAAGTAGATCTCCAACCCGATTCTAGTAAAGAAGAACAATGGGAAGTAGAGGGTATGCATCAATTTTTTCGACATGAACAAGGACTGCCCTAAAGACAGCTTTCCACTCCACAGGATAGACCAAATGGTAGACTCTACCGCGGGGTATGAGTCTTTGAGCTTCATGGATGCTTACTCCGACTATAATCAAATTCCCATGTACCCAGACGACGAGGAACATACCTCATTCATCACAGATATGGGACTTTATTGCTACAAGATGATGTTGTTTAGGTTAAATAATGCCGGAGCCACCTACTAAAGGCTTGTGAATAAGATGTTCGCCGACTTAATTGGCAAAATAATGGAGGTCTATGTAGATGATATGCTCGTCAAAATGTTAAATGTTAGCGACCACATAAACCACCTCAACAGAGCTTTTTAAATCTTACGAAAATATCGCATGAGGTTGAACCCCCTCAAATGTGCATTCGGAGTCACCTCAAGCAAGTTCCTAGGCTATATGATTAATCAGAGGGGCTAGAGGCAAATCCTGAGAAAATTCAGACATTGATTGAAATGAGATCCCCTCAGAAGCCAAAAGAAGTGCAAAGCTTGACCGGTCGGGTGGCTACCCTGAGTCGCTTCATATCTAAGGCTACCGAAAAATGCCTCACTTTTTTTAAAGTGTTGAAGGAGGGAAAGAAGTTTCAGTGGATCAAGGAGTGTGAAGAGGCCTTCCAAGAGCTGAAAAGGCACCTAGGACAGGCCCCCTCCTATCGAAACCCAAGTTGAGTGAGGTCCAACAACTCTACCTAGCCGTATCTAACGAGACCATAAGCGATGTGCTTGTAAGGAACGAAGGCCCAACCCAGCTGTCGGTGTACTATATCAGTAAGGTGTTACTGGCACCTGAAACTCGCTACCTAAATAGGAGAAGTTAACTCTGGCATTGGTAATCGTGTCTCGCAAGTTGAAGCCTTATTTTCAAACCTATACCATCCATATGTTAACGAATTTCCCACTCAGGCAAGTGTTACAAAAACCAGACGCCTCGGGAAGGTTATTGAAATGGGTTGTGGAATTGAGTCGAAATCCTCTTCAAAGTAAAAACCACTATCAAGGGCCAGGCCTTAGCAGATTTTGTGGCAGAATTCACCAACGTTCTAGAAATGGACGAGGTGATGGAACTTGTCGAGCCCCCAACTTGGAACTTGTTTGTGGACGGCTTGGCTGGGAAAACAGGCTCAGGCGCAGGCGTGGTACTTGTGAGCCTTGAGGACCATAAGTTGAATTTTCCTGTACGATTCGGATTTAAGGCCACCAACATTGCAGCCAAATATGAGGCACTCATTGTCGGCCTACGCTTAGCTAAAAAAATGCAAGTGATGAGGTTGCTACCTTATTTTGGAAAGTTTTAATTGGATCAGATCCCATGTATCGAAAATGCTCACACTGATGCCTTCTAAATTGGCTAGTAGTAAGGATCCTGAATTGCTAACGATGGTGCCAATCGAACACCTCTTAAGACCATCCACCTCGGTGGAAGAAGTAATGTGGGTAGAAGGAACCATAACTTGGATGCAGCCCTTTATTGCCTATCTTAAAGATCAATTTTTGCCGGGCAATAAGGAAGAAGCCTACATGCTTAGGAGAAGGTATGCACATTCCGTACTGATCGATAACATTTTTACAAACGAGGATTCTCTTCGCCTCTCCTCGATGCATTGGAGAAAAGTAAACCAATTACATACTCTGCGAGATCCACAAAGATGTTTGCGGCAACTACTCGAGAGGACTTCCTTTGGTAAGAAAAATACTGAGGCAAGGGTACTATTGGCCCACCCTGAAGAAAGATGTCATCCAATTTGCCCGAAAGTGCGATAAATGACAGGGTTTGTCTCATGTTCAACGACAACCCTCTCAGGAGTTAACTACAGTATCCAACCCTTGGCCCTTTAGTAAGTGGGATTTGGACCTCATCGGCCCTTTGCCAAAAGGTAGAGAAAGCGCTAATTTCGCCATTGTTCTAATTGACTATTTTACAAAATGGGTTGAAGCTGAACCTTTGGCGAAGATTACAGAAGCTAACACCTCCAAGTTTCTATGGAAGAATACAATCTGTCAGTTTGGGATTCCTCACTCGATTGTCTTAGACAATGGAAAGCAGTTTGACAATAAGAAGGTAAGATATCTTTGTGAAGAGCTAGGGATCAAGAAACATTTATCTACTCCTCACCACCTCCAGGCCAACGGGCAGGTTGAGGCTGTAAACAAAACCATAAGGCACACTCTGAAGAAAAACTTGACACAACCAAAGGGTCCTAGGTGGATGAGTTGCCCCAGGTAATATGGGCAATCCAAACTAATAGCAGAACCCCAACTGCGGAGATCCCTTATTCAATGACCTATAGGGCAGAGGCTGTGAGCCGGTAGATGTGGGACTACCTTCCTCCCGGAGATTACACTTCAGTGAAATATCAAACGATGAGCTTAAGAGATGCAAGCTCGATTTCCTTGAAGAAAAAAAGGGTGATTCCCAGTTGAGATTGGCAGCGTATCAAAAGAAGATGACCAGGTACTACAATGCTAAAGTAAAGAAG
The DNA here is from genome assembly GCA_903798345.1 of Fraxinus anomala. NCBI lineage: Eukaryota > Viridiplantae > Streptophyta > Magnoliopsida > Lamiales > Oleaceae > Fraxinus > Fraxinus anomala. The sequence continues at coordinate 8,770 of CAIGRN010075506.1, forward strand.
AGGTCCTTCCGAATAAATGACCTGGTACTTCGGAGAGTGTTCTTATCCTCCAAAGAGCCAGAGGTGGGAACCTTGGGACCAAACTGGGAAGGGTCATACCGTGTCAAATAAGAGATTAGACCTGGTACTTACTTAATCGAAGACATGGATGGAAAGGTCTAACCTCATCCGTGGAATGTTGTGCATTTAAAAATGTATTACTAGTAAATGTAAGCCACAGCTGGAAGTTATTTCCCAGCCTTTATGAATAAATAAGACTCGTTACAACAAGGAAAATTGTAAAGCGTGGGCACCTCGGAGGAGAGGTTCAGGTACCCAAAAAGGGTCACCTCGTCTGAACTCCGAGGCGTACATCACATGCCTTCCTTTGGCGAATCTGGACACCAATGGAAGAAGCCTTTATATGGTTGAACTATCCATCATGTAAGGAAGTGTGGGCGCCATGGAAGAGAGGTTCAGGTACCCAAAAGGGGCCACCTCGCTTAAACTCTGAGGCGTACATCACATGCCTTCCTTTGGCAAAGCTGAACGTCAATGGAAGAAGCCTTTATATGGTTGGACCATCCACCATGTAAGGAAGTGTGGACACCTCAAAGGAGAGGTTCGGGTACCCAAAAAGGCCACCTCGCTTGAACTCCGAACCGTACATCACATGTCTTCCTTTGGTGAAGCTGAACGTCAATGGAAGAAGTCCTTACATGGTTGAACCATCCACAATGTAATGAAGTGTGGGCACCTCGGAGAAGAAGTTCAGGTACCCAAAATGGACCACCTCATTTGAACTCCTAGGCGTACAACACATGCCTCCCTTTGATGACGTTGAACGTTAAGGAAGAAACCTTATCATAGTTATTCAATTCCGGTTGATGTCCAGTTAGTTGAGATCAGTTCGGACAGGGTTTGAGCTACAATTTTTTGAGGTATTCATAATTTGAGCGTTATTGAATTCCCTTCACCTCGAAGAAGAATGACTAAGTTGTAAACAATGGGGAATAAAGGAATTTAATTCATCGAGTAAAAGAGTAAGTATATAAGGAGGTCAAAAGCATTACAACAGTTAATCAAGCCTCCAGTACCGCTTAGGAGGTGGATGAGCTTGTACATCAGTGGCAGGCACATCCGTTACCACTTCTTCTGAAGTCCCTTCAACATGAACTTCTTCAGCAGCTTCTTCTACTGGGGTCTGAGGGACCTTTTCCTCAATGAACTCTGCTTTAAGGTCAAAGGCACCGAGTTCGGGGTAGAGCTCCTCGACCTTACCGACCACTTCATTGTAGGCAAACCTCCTTCAATAGATAGCGAAGCGTTGGTACTCATCTGTCAAGTGAAAGTTGGCAATGTAATTCTTCACCGCCACCTCGCCAGCCTGTTGAGCCTCAGCCTCAGCTATAGCTATTTTAACCTCTTTCACATAGTATCTGATCTGAGTCTCTATGAACTGGTTCACGTCCTTAAAATCAGCAAGTTCAATGTTGACTTTCTCGAGAGCCTCGGTAGTGATCTTCTGATGATTATCTGAAGTCTCGACTTTCTTTGTCAGAGAAGCTACCTCACACTAAGACTCATATACCTCCTTCTTAAGGGCCTCGATCTCAGCCAAAGTTGAAGCTAGCTTGGCCTCGATTTCTATTTTTTGAGACCTCAGCTCGTCACCTCTGCCTTGCTCCTCTTCACTTCGGCCTCAGCAACATTTAATTTCTTATACAAGGTTCTGTTTCTTTGTTGAATGTTAGATAGCACTTCTTGACATTCCAAAGCCACCCCAAAGGCCCTTGCACTTTGGCTCACTAACATGGCAGTGAGGTCTACCGCATCATAGGTAAACACATAGTTCTGTCATCTCTCAATCCAAAATTTATTAAAAATTTTTGTGGGCCCCCGGACTTCAAGTGGCAGCATCTCCAAGACTGCCTAGGCAATTTGATCGTCTCTTTCATCCAGAAAGCTCCCAGACTTACGTGGGGTTCTTTCCATTTGGCTCTTCTTAGGAGCTTCAGAAGCTGAAACGGCACTCTTCTTGGCCTCCTCATTGGCCTTTCGAGACTGTTTCACAATAATAGCCTTGATTGAAGATTGGAGAAGTTTTGGCTATTCGGGAGCCCCTTTTCTGGAATAGGGCGTGGTGGTCCCAAAGCTGACAGAAGCCCCACCTGTTTGAACAAGTACCCTCTTCTTCGCGGGCTTCTCCATTTTTCCCTTACCCTTATCAGAAATCGTCTGGGACCCTCTTGGGAGCCTCCTCTCCTCCCACTTTCTCTGCTCGATTCTTATTGAGACGTTTGAGCCTTGACCTCATTTACTTAGCCTCGGATGAGGAAGGCTTTAGAGCCTTAGAGCCAGTGATGGCTGTAGCCTTCAGAATAGTGGCCATGTCAGGTACTGGGTACTCCTTATTGGAAAATTTGTTTACAAATGTGATGAGAAAAGTTAGATATTGCAAGAATAAAGATAAACTTTCAATGTTGAAGAACCTTTACCGTCAGCATGCCTATTGGAAAATTTGGCCAGCATGCCTGTTAAACTGGAGGGGTATATCCGTCCAGGTTGTACCATTTTGACTGCTTTTATTACGATGCCCAAAGTAATGTGGCTCAAGGTAATTTGGATTTATTCTTTACCATTCATCTTTGGGACTGAAGTTAATTAATAATGTTGAATGTTTACTCATTTGTACTGAGCCTTGCGCTTATGATTCATAATGATACTCCAGAAGTAATTAACTGCACTTTGAACGTGCTAGTATTCAGTTTTTATTATCATAGATTTGATAATGAAAGTGGTAAATAAAACTTTGCTTCCCCCAACCGAAAAACGAAAACCTAATTTTGGTCCATTTTCGCAATCGGATAACACCAGTTCACGCATCACATCACTAAGGGCCGTGTGGTCATTTCAGTTAGTTTTTGAACTTGAAGAAGTTGCAGCCACAAAGTTCCTACATGGAATCGAAGTTGTGAGCCACTTCATTAACACGAAGGGCATGTTTGGCATACTGAGGAGTGAGAAGTATAATTCACAAGATTTTCATTTCTTTTTCTTCTTTAATAATACCACATTACCTAATAATCGAAAAAAAAAACATATATGATAGAACATATTGACCTCATAGGATCCAAGTCGAGAAAGATAAATTGAACAAGTATGTTCGTCCCCTATTGGAATGTACTATTAAACCAAAATTGGGTTTATCTGCTAAAAACTATGGTATAGCAATTTATGAATGTCTTTGCGGTGGACTTGATTTTACCAAAGATGATGAGAATATATTGACGAATGTTATATATTTATATGTAGAGATTGCAATATCTTACCCCTTAGCTCTGAGAAGATGTGCATGTATTTGGAATTAGCATTAGCTCGAGTAGTCCTTTTCATTGCCGATCTTCTACAAAACAACTGTGAACAAGTCTCATACTCTTTCCCTCCTTTTCTTCTGGTTGTTCTCCCTTTTATGATTAAGCTAAACTAGAGCAACTACTTAAGTGAAATTTTAAGGTGGTAAGAGGTTTTCTTGTAGCTCTGAAAGGCACCGTTCCTAAAGAGTGTGATTTTGGGGGATCGAAGTTCTACGTTTTCCTTTATGTAATGTAACATCTACGTGGATACTTTTATAAATTTTCATGGGCACCAATTAGAGTGTTAGATAAAACATCAAATTTCATTCAATTCAT
>CAIGRN010075520.1:0-26927 GCA_903798345.1 Fraxinus anomala
GAAAGCTTTTTCTAACTGTGGTCAAATTTTTTCCTTTGTGAAAAATATGTTGCATTTTACCCAATGAGTGACGTATGTTTTCTCATTAACCATTGATAGTATGCATTTTTAATTATCAATTTACAATTATGAACATGTTGATCTGTGCCCACTGTGTACTGTCAATGTGACTATATGTGACTGTAACTGTGCTTCATTCACATTGATATATTTTACTTTTAGCTGTGACTAGTTGTGACTACTGCATTAAACCTATCTATTAAATGACGTGACAGTCCATATGTGAAATTAGTTTAACCTGTGATCAATGTCATTGCATTGAAATTGACTCTCTATGACACTACATGTGTTGACTGTATGTGAATATGACTACGTTAAACGTAAATATCTGTGGCCTATATTGATCTATCTGTGACTTCTTAATGTAAATCTGTGACCAATGCCCTTGCATTGAAAGTGATTCTCTATGACCCTACATGTGTTAACTATATGTCAAAATGTCCTCATTAAATGTGAATATGTCGCATGAATTGATCTATGTGTGACTTCTTTTTTCAGTGTGTTATACTATTGTATTTAAATGCAAAATTGTGCATCTTTTTAGTTATTTGTGACTAATTGTGACATAGTATCTCTACATTGCCAATCTCTATTACATATGAATGTTTCCTAAGTTTAATAAATTAAATGTGACATGCTGTTATTTGTGTGTGATTAGGGATGACAGTTTTGCACGTTTGCCTATTGTACGGAGGTCACACATCATTTATCCTATTGAACGATACGTGCAAGTATGATAAATTGGTTGAGCTTGTTATTTCAAAATTGGGGCTTAATCATGCAAAAGTAGCTATGTATTGTTTGAATTATATGAGTTGACAGATGTATACACTGAGCTTAGATTACATTTCATAATGTCACGTATGTTTTTGGGAAAGGCTGTCTAACCAAACATTGATTGTAACTCTGTTTGTGATGATTGTGACCGTCAACCTAGTTCTAGCACAAAATGGTGATAATAAACTATAGGTTTTTGTTTGACTGTGGTTGTCTATGATGTAAATAGAATTCGAATTTAACAAACTAATTTTGAATGACATTTTTGACTAGATGTGATCAAGTCTATGTTTACTATGAAAAATGTGTAACTCCTACCTGTTAAGCATATGTGACCTATTGGTATATAATAGGTTAAACAACTATTGCTATTTGTGACATGCTATTATGTAACACATTAACCGTATGTGACCATTTGTAACCAGTTGTAACATGTTCAGATACATGCAAATACAAACTTTACCTTCATAAAGACCATTACTTAGATGATATAAGCAAAACCATTCACAGAATTACATTCACATAACTGTAATAAAAATATTCATCCATTGTACCAACTTCTTGACAAAAACAAATCCTCATTCAATTCTAAAACATATTACAAAGATAAAGATAATATATCAACTCCATCATAAAATATTTGTTTGTCTAATTTTGAATAACCATCAAACTAATTCATCATAAAAACAATTTCATCAACATTAGTTTAGTCTTCCGACTTCGACTTCGACTTCCTCCTTGCAACCTGCCTCGATTGGTCTATTTTTGAACAACAATGCAATTTCAAACCTGGCATTCCCGCATCAAATGACATGGGAATTTTGGCAATATTATTGTGCAACAAATACTGTACATACTTTATAACAAAAATTCCACAATCATGCCTATAATATTTAAAGCGGACGAACCAAAAGTAACTACAAAATATTAATGGAAAAATGACACAACTTGTAATCCTCATAATGAAACTTACCCATTTTATTGTTGAGGTAAACCATTGACAACGTTAATCTGCAGCTCCCTAGCTATGTCATCCTTGTCATCACTAGTTTTTATCCACAATCTGACCACTTTCAATAGATGTGTAAGAGTCTTCACAAATGGTAATACCCCTTCACGAACCTCATTGTCCTTGTCCTTGTCATAAACTGTCCAAAATCATAACACAAAATAGTAGACAAGTCACAACACGTATTTCGATCACAAACAATCAAGCACACTTTACAAAACATATTCAGTTCACATAAATAGTAATCGATCAAACAGTACACAACACAGGTTACAAACTTTTCAAATTACAAAATGCCCAGAACAAGTCACAAAATGATATTCCAGTTACAAAATACCCAAATCAGGTCACAAATTAGTCACAAATAGGTCACAAATCAGATAACAAAATCATATTTCACCTTCTTCAAGGATTTATTGTCAAAGGCCGACATTTTCAATCTCTTTGTTAAAGAAGAATCTTCGCCAACTTTCTTCATCTTTCATTTACCTTTCTCCTTTATCTCCACATCAACACTATGAGTCCTAATCATTTTAAAGACTACTAAGGTTGAAGCAAAAATGTAATACGGCTATTTCACGATGAAGCTCCAGTGATAATGGCAGTGATTGAGAGTTGTATGAAGGAGTGTTATGTTGTTATCTAAGTGTAAGCTTGGCTTGAAGATCTGGTATTGTAGATATAGCAGAAGCTTCGTGAATGGTAGAAAGACAAAGACGTGGTTTTATTGAAGTTGAGGAGAGAGATTTATAGATAACTACGTATATGAAGATAAAATTAAAAATGTCTAATTAGATCCCCTAATAAACGGTTACCATAATAAATCTGTTTTAATTAATTTAAAAATCTGTAATTACCACCTGATTGGTGAATTTTAAACTTCGTCTCCTCGTTTTTGAATTGTAAAATTGAGATGCAGGGTTTTGGGTAATTTTTCCTTTAATTTTCCTTTTAAGTCCAGGACTATTTATGTAGAAATTATAGTTTAGCTATTCATTTTGTGATCCCGATTTGAATTGTGTTTTGAGCTTTCGTAATTGGCTTCTATCCGCTTTGGAGGACCATGAGTTTTTCCCTTGTGGGATTTGACCACATTAAATAACTCTCTCTCATTGTGTTTTATCTACTTCTTTACACTTTGCATATGCATGACAAATTTCGCAAAATTGTGGTTAATTAAGTTAAAACATTTTGTTAATCATTTCGTAATTAATAAACCTTCGGGGAAATATAGACCGTCAGAACATTTATCAAAATGTGAAAGTTTAATTGTCCAAACTTTAAAATTTAGAGCATTGGTTAAAAAGTGAAACTCGGATTTCATTTGAGCATACTAAAATTGATCATGACTTTTAGTTGGACATTTTCAAGTCGTGTAGAATTTGCGTTGGGGCATTGGAGTAAAAAATGTTCGACGTTCAAAAGTTGTTCATACAACTTACTTAAACACAATAGAATTTGCGTTGGGGCATTTGAGAAGAAAATGTTCGACGTTGAAAAGTTGTTCATACAACTTACTTAAACCCATTCTATGTTGTGTTATCGTAAGTCTGAACTTCACAACATATATTAAATCGAACTTAATTATTACAAACTTATACACATGCTTCTATTATCGATTAATTATGACACCAGCTCATTACCTAAAGGCGGTCCTAAAGTTGGGAAAATTATCGTATACATTTCAAATATCAAATCTTAAAATTTTTCTTGTCATAAATAGGGGGTTAATTATTTATTTAATCTTTATGAAACTCACACACACCACAATCTCTCACTCCACTCTCTCTCTATTCTTTCTTTATCTACAGACAATTGATGTGCCGTGGAGTGACGCAGTGGTGATCGTGGTGCGGTAACAATGCGACCAACAGCTAAAACATCTAATCTGGTTGTAGCGGTAGCGATTCACGGTGACAATTGCGTAGGTAATGTGGGTGGAGGTGGTCGACATGGGTGGTAGCGGTGGAGCGGCAGTATTTTGAACGGAAGTACTTGGAGTGGGCGGCGCCATACATCAAGAAGCCCTCTATTTGCCGTCGGGTTCGCAGCGCCACTTTCCTTCTCCGGACCCTATCTCCTATAATCGGAATGGCAGTAATCTAAGTGCCAGTGTAATTTACATATCTCCTATAAAAGAAATTCTTCCAAAGCCTCCACTATAAGGCCCTCGTCTTGTTATTTCAAATCGATCGATCAGCTCCATGGTCTTCACCTGTATAAGAGATAGAAGATCTAATATAAGAAATAGCCATAGACTTAGCAGAGGAGTTATGGTGGAGGAGTCGACGGCGGAGGCTATGGCCGTCGTGATGGAGGTTATGGCGGTGGTCGTGGCTATGAAGGCGGTGGTCGTGGCTATGGAGGCGGTGTTGGTGATCGTGGCTATAGAAGCGGCAGCGGTTCGGCCATTGTGATTCTTCGTAGTACGCATCAAGTCGAACTTGAAATTTTGGCAAGCATTATTGAACCTAATCTATAACTAATTATATATACAGTATTCCTAGAGGTGGCAAACTAGTTAAGCGGTCGACAAAACACAGCTCGTGAACTGCTCGGGCTCGTCAAAAGAAGAGCGGCTCGTGAGAAGGGTTAATTTTTTAATAGGTTTATCTTTATATATATATATATATATATATATATATATATATATATATAACACGCTCGCGACGCGCGTACTGCTCGGGCCCGTCAAAAGAAGAGCGGCTCGTGAGAAGGGTTAATTTTTTAATAGGTTTATCTTTATATATATATATATATATATATATATATATATATATATATAACAAGCTCGCGAGCTTGGGTATTTGTAACGAGCCGAGCTCGTGGGTACATGGGCCGAGCCGGCTCGGCTCAGCCTATTGCCAGCGCTAGATATTCCTATATTTCAGCATGCAAGCTTAAAAGAATTTTGTCCATTATACAAATAGTAAATACTTTATGTGTCCTATAAAAAAAGGCTTACTTTTATTTTTATACAAATTAAGAAAAAAACTCAATTAATATTTGTTGAAACTATGAATTATACTTGCGTTTGTTTTTCAAATATACCCCTATATTGAATAATGGTAGTTCATATTTGTTAATAACAAGATACGTTAAATAAGTATATATTAAAAAATTAAGATATTAATTATACTCTCTACAAGGTAAGTAATCTATAATTTGAGATAAACAAAAAAAAAAAAGTCTTTCTTTATGAGACGAATGGAGTATCTAGTAAAAACACACACATAAACCATACCATTGAAGAAGGAAGATGACACTAAATTGTACTTCTTTATTTTTGGAAGAATAATTAATAAAACAACAAACTAAGTGTGGACCAACCACTCAATATCAATGAACAATAAAAACTTGAGAAAACAACAAATCATCTAATTATTTATTTATTTTTGTTTCTTTCGTAAATTATCTACCTCATAAAACAAGCATATAAGAGACCTAAATATGACCTTGTGCAAATTAATTTACGTTTGATTTCACGGGAGTGTGCCTATATATAGCTAATTTACGTGGTCTATATATGCATCACAACGAGAAAAGCGATATACCAAAATTAGACTATACCATCACTACAAAAAATGCGTATCACCACGCAGCATATCATCATGCAAGGGCTGATGAACTATTACTAGACATTAGTATTACCCTTATTTGATTCCTATTATTTTTAAAATACATTTTCTCTCTTTTATTTTCAACCACTCATATTTTAATAAAATAATATTACACGTAAATTTAAAAAATTTCCTTAGTTTTAAACTACACTTTCGCTATCAAATCACTATTCGAAATGCATTTTTGTCAAAAAAAAATTGGGGCTCAGAATTTTTCAATAATTTGTTGTATATGAGATTTTATAGTTTATTTCTTCATTTGTCTCTAAGATACCGATTTAAATATTTAAAATGATAAGAACTGTCTAAGCCCCACGCCCCTTCGGTAAATGTAATGATATGTCCAAATATCATTTTTGTCGCAACTTACATCTAATTAAGCTGGTTTTCATTCAAGTTTTGCATATTGAAATTTAATTTTGTTTATGTCAAAATCATTCTGACAACAGATTTCTGGCAAAATACTACATTTTTCATTAAAATTAATTCGCACTTGAAACCATAAATTTGGATTTTAAGTTAAAAGAGTATAATCCAAGATAAGTTGAAGACTTTAACCCTATATATGATGTAAACACGGCATGCATGGCTGTAAAGATTGACTTGTTTAATGAGATTATAATGAAAGAAGGTCTCGCAATATATACATAAATGTTTACATAATAAATTACATAATTTCACATGACACTATCATTTGTCAATTTAAAACACAGTTAACTTTTTCATCAAATATTTTCCCTCAACATCATTTTATGTAATCTCTTATGTATCATATTTACGTACAAGTAACATAATCCATGAAAGAATTGGCTTGTCCAATACTTGGCCTCTGTAGAAGGGCAAGAGCATTTCAGGGTATCCACAACATATACTCTTTTAGCACTGGTAAAAAATCGTACAGACGTATGGGCTGTCAAATTTGAGTTCTTGTGATGGTAGACAAAGATTTTACTTATTATGGCCTAAATCATATTTGATAATTATTAGTTTTGAGAGCTAAAGCACAATATTTACCCAAAATATTTGGCTTAACATGCTAACTGAACTATAGGGTGAAGTTGAGCTCTTATATATTATCGTATTTAAATGAAGTGGAGTTTTACCCTCAACGATACTAATATTATTTTACTTAATTGTTCATTGGTAGCTTTTGTTGGGTATTTGTCCAAATGTATTATTCGATATTATGTTTTGGAAAAATAACTATTTATTTATGATAATTTTATTATGTTTATTGTGACATTTAATTTTTGAGCAAATAATAAAATGTTCCATGATCACGGATATTATTATAAATTGAGTACTTAGTTTGTTAAGTACAGAATTATACAATTTATAATGTGATCATAAATAATCGTCTGCAACCAATAAATAAAGTCGGATACTTGATTTCATTAAGGTCGTATTATCGTTATTAAGGTTTGTCTAAACTTTAGTGATAAAAAAATAATAGTAAATATTATTGGAAATGACCAAGTAATATTTAGTATGTGACATGTCCCATCAAATCGAATCAATCATAGTTATTAACAACATACTAAAGTAGGAAAACTAAAATAAAATCTTGAAAGAAAGCCAAAAGTCATTAGGGTATATATGAAATATATAAATTTTAGGTTCTCATACAATGAGGAAGCAGAAATCAATTCACTCATTACCCCATATTGATCGTGGTGATGCTATTAGGAGGGAATGTATCAACCACTCCACACATGAGCCCGTCAATGTATATTAAAATAACCTCAACCGAATTGCGTCACTCGAAATACCTGAATATTCAATAGTCCCGCACATGTTCCAAAACCTCGATATATGAGTACTTGAGTTGTTTTTTGATCTCTCAAAGAATTGCAAAGCATTTTGGAACATGTTGATTACATCTTTCCTCACATGGTGTTTCGCTTGCTTGAATGTTGTATAATTGATTCTCAACCACTAATAGAAACATGTATTCTTCTATAAGTCTCTCATTCTTATTAACTACAACGGTAATTAGATTGGCCGAGTTATCATATCAATACCACAACAACAATAGGATTTGCAAAGTTTTCTGCCATTGCTTTTTATTTATGTTTTCGGTGACCTTCTATATGTTCTCTTCGCCTCAACTAAAATGTTTGTTCGATTTCTAAATCAGATGGAGTAAGATCACCATATCTCGAACTTTGCTTATAAAATCCTTAAAAAAAATAACACTGTAATTTTATTAATAAAGATTAAACTAAAATATATCAATAAAAATTCAGATTAAATCTATAATTAACTAAAACTAACTAAAATTATATTCACCGGTAACTGATTATTTGAAAACCCGCAAGTGTACGAAATCGTGATCAAGTAATATAATGATTAATGAATAATGCTTCTTGTACAATCCATGGATGACAATGTGGATGACATTGTGTACAAATTCAAAAATGAATAGGCGGGAAAGTGTGTTTTGTTTTAAAACTGGCCACTCAAGTTTCAACATGTGGCACATTGTCAAACTTGATGTCAAAAAAATTGTACTTGTAGCATGATTGATGATTAATAGAGTGTCGAACCCATGAAAACTATGTGAAAAGCATTGCTAAAATGTCGAATCTCCGTTATTATTCCAATTTTTAGTGTAATAAGTGACAATTTGAAATTATTTATGTTGGTTAATATTCCTAATTTAATTGAAAGTGTCTATCGATAGCGATCAAATATATTCTCCTAATATGACATTTCTATCTCTCAATGAAAGATGCAAATATGATAAATGTATTAACAAGCACTAGAACACATATTGAACCATATAAAGTAAATATGTATATCTATATCATCTATCGAACATTACAATGTTTATTATAATGTACTTAAATCCTATTTTCTCTCTCAATAAGAATAAAATTCACTAACAATTCAATTGATGATTAAAAACGACAATAAACATCCACAAATCAAATCAAATTAAAGTTAAAATAATTAATTAAAAACTAAAAATACCATAACAAGGGTTCATCTTATCCTATCAATGTATAAAACTAGCCTAGCGTATCTAAATTACAAGAAATCATATTTAAGTGAAAAGATATAACCTGAATTTTTTATTAATTGAGAAGATGAAAATGAATATTGAAATTTTGAATCTATTTAATGGTTTCTTAATGAATCTCTACTTGCGCTTTCTATTCTTTGCCCAAAAATTAGGTTTGAATCTTCATTTGATTGAATTTTCGCAAATTCTCTTTAATTCTCTCACAAAACTACGAATTTTCCTCATTTGATGATAATAATTGATGAATATTGGAATATATTATGTATATGAGAGGTCCCCCAATATGTATTCCGCTGTTAGGTATTCGTAGGAGTAGAAAATTGGTTGAAAATCACGTCCAAATTAGTTTTCAAAAGATTTCCAATAGAATGAGGAAAGTTGTCTTCGAGCGCTGATTTTTTTCTCTGCACAGCTGTCAGTATTTTAGTCATAACTTTATCTCTATATATCCGATTGAGGTGATTCAAAATGCATTGAAAATCTAACTCAAAGGGGTAGAACTTTGATAGAATAAATAATTTTCCAATTCTGACGTTTACTATGCCAAAAATGGATCTCAATTTTCGACTAAAATTCTGGAATATAACTTGTGCGATTGAAAATTATTTTTGATAATAGTTTGTTCATATTCCATTCCTTTTTGAATTCTAATTCTATCTAACCATCTCCTAGAAATTTTCAAAGTATCTTCTTGTGTCCGAATCAACTATTGAATAATTACAATTTGGTCCTCCAACTTTGAATTTTGCCATTTTTCACCAATTGTTTCTTCTTTTTTCGATTCCCGTTCAACCATTCAGTTTTTCCTATATAACATAGAATACAATAATTTAGGATATATTTTGTGAGAAGAGCTATCAAATATCGCTATTTTAGACCCCCCGAATAAGTGTATAAAATACATTTATCAAATACCCCTAAACTTAATCATTTATTTCTCCTCTAACAAAATTATAACTAAATAAGAACAAACACACAAGCATGCAAAAATAGGCCCCGAATAAGTGTACAAAATATACTTATCAAATACTCCCAAACTTAAACATTTGCTTGTACTCAAACAAAATTATAATCTAAATAACAACAAACACACAAGCATGCAAAAATATTTGGTTAGACAATCTAACTTTTTATATTAGTACTTGAAATTACAGTACTGAATCTACAAACTGTTTCAAAGTCATAATTTCAAATCAATATCCACTCTTCCAATGCAAAACTCATGTATGTGTGAAGAATTAAATAGACAATCATGAATTTACAAGAATTCCCAACCCTTTGTGATCAAATATATCATTTAACCTCTCGTATGATTCACATACCCCCAAATTTGTTCTTTTTTCATTATTTTCCTAGTATGTAATCTAAGGTTGAATTTTTCATTACTATCATCACCCTCTCTAGTCCATGTGGACTTTTCTAATTGTAAGTCAACACATCAATGAACAAGAATTCTCTAATTCTCTGATTGCTTCGACCTTTAAGACTAGACTAGGTTAATAATCTCTCATCAAAAGTCAAGTCTTCTCAAATAAGTGTTTGGAGTTTAACCAAGGCATTTAGTGCTTCTTCTTTTTTTCATGCACTTGCTTTTTCTGATTTACAAAAGTATTTTTCTTTTTGCCTTCTCTCCCTTAAGATTTCTAAATGGCCCATATAAAAGACTTTAAGCCGATGACTCCAAAATCGGATGACTTTAGAGCACCAAGTTTTAAACACCCTTACAGGTTTAATAACCCAAGTCCAAAAGGTTTCAAAGAAAAGTTTCACATTTAAAAAAAAAATTATGTCTTGATCAGTGCAATGTCCCTTATCAAACACCTATTCAAGCAAAATCGACCTCCAACTTAAGATTTTTGTCAAATTTTATCCCGTTAATCTAAGACAATCCAGACAAAAGTTTTTACACATGAAATCCCTATCCACATCCGTATATTCTTACAACAGCCAAAACCATCCCTAAACTATGCTAAATTTGATCTAAGGATAAGTAATCAGTATGGTTTGGGTAAAGCATCTATAATATGAATTAACTCATAGCATCACAATGTCCAACTTAATTCTATTGCACGTATAATGCCAAGTTTTGCAAGATTAAGTCTTAATTAGTCTGGTATGCATCATATCCACAGTTCATAAATCAAGACCAAATCTCAAATTTAATCATCATGCTGGTTTGACTATCTAACACACACAAGCACACAAGCTAAATTTAATCATCAATAAACAAGGCACTGTGGTGATGGCTAAACAATCTTCTTCATCATGATTTTCTCTTGTCTGTGTTGGTTTGAGTGTTACACGATGTCATATTCCTGCACATAGTGGTCAAATCAAACATTAAAGATTAAATAACCTAGAACATGTGTTATTTAGTCCAAACAATCAAAATAACCAACAACAATTTCAAGGGCCCTGGGGAAAACATGATAGGATGGTGATACCCTATAAATTGAAACGTGCATAAGTCCGATACAAACTAATAATCAAAATAAATCTATATGTAATGCGGTACAAAAAGTAAATAAATAAAAATATTAGAAAATTGGGTTGCCTCCCAATAAGTGTTTAATATATAGTCTTTAGCTAGACTGTATGGATAAATTGATCATGGTGGCTCATGTTGGAATCTTGCAACTTTACACTCCTTAAATTTTCATCTTGCATCATATTTTTGCCCTCCAAACTTTGAGCTCTCTATTCTCCTCCCTAACAAGGCTCCCTAGACATTTAGGTTTTATCTCATATGACATTTGTTGAACTTTTTCAGCAACAGATTTGGCTTCTTCCATGACTAATGATTGAATGGGTGGATTATGTAATTTAAAGATCTCTTATGCGTCCTCTACCCTTACAATCAGGTCACCTTTCTCCATGTCAATCAAAGTTAAACTTGTTGTTAAAAAGAGCCGATCTAAGATAAATGGCATATCAGGTGGCCTTCGAGGTCCATAACAAGGAAGTCCATCGGGAATATCAGCTTCCCAACTTTACTTCCCAACTTTGATGAGCACATCATCAACCTTGCCCAATGGGTATCTGATACTCCTATCTGCCAATAGCAGCGTCACATTTGATCCATTGACTTCCCCGACTCCTAGTTTCCTAAAAGTAGACAAAGACATTAAATTTATACTTGCACATGTATCACATAAAGCATTAAAATGAAATTATTTACCTAGTGAAATAGGTAAAGTGACACTCCCTGGATCCTTAAATTTTTGTGGCAATTTATTTTGCAACTTTGCACTGCTCTCCTTAGTCAATGTCACTTCTTTCTAGTCTGGAAGTTTTATTTTCTTAGATATCATGTCATTCAAGAACTTTGCATACATTAGGATCTGGCGAATTGTATCAGTGAATGGGATGTTGATATGGAGCTTTTTCAGCATATCCAAGAACTTATCGAATTGATCATCAAGTTTTCTCTTTTGCAGTCTTTGTGGAAAAGGTAGTAATAGCACAAATTCTCTAGTAAGAGCGGTTTTCTTAACCTTTTGATACTCTGATGCTCTTTCTATCTCTACTTCTTTGTTCTACTCAAATTTACCCAATTGCTCATCAATCGTGGCATGTACCTTTTCTTTTATAGCAACTGGTCTCTTTATATTAATTTCTGACAGTTGAACTCCACTATGGGTAGTTATTGCCTCAATTTGTTCTCCTCCATGACCTTCACTTCCATAACCTATTGTTTAGGATTTATCTCAGTATCACTAGGTAGTGCTCCTGATGGTCTCTCTAAAAGTGTTTTAGCTATTTGTTCCATTTGATTTTGTAAATGTTTTATGATAGCTCTCTGAACTTGTAAGGTTTTATCTGTTCTTTGTATGTGTTGGGTAGATATCTCCATAAATTTACTAACAAGCTATTCTAAAGAAGATATATTTTCAATTTGTTGAAAATCTGGTAGTGCAGGATGCTGTAGCGCAATATGAGCTCCCAGATTGTTGCTCCATTGGAAGCCTGGGTAATTCCTCCGGTAAGTGTTACGATTTTGATTGTATTTCTGTCTTTGAAAATTTTGAGCATAATTTACATCCTTTACTGACTGAGCAAAAGGACTACCCCACGATGTAGTCAACACTCTCATGATTTCCTCCACAATTCTTGCATTTCGATCCCATTGTCTGGGTTGCGTTCACTTGATCCACCTTTTGTGCCAATGATGTCAACTGTACTAAAATTGCTGTCAAAGAATCAACTTTAAATACGCCAACAGCTCTCTTTCCACTCATCCTTTCAGTAGGCCAAAGTGTACTGGTGAATGTCAGATCCTCCATGTTTTGATAGACTTGATCTGCGGTTCTTCTTGTTATAGAATCATTTCGCATGCAGAGTCTAAGTTAACCCTGCTTATCAAATTCAGACCAATGTAGAAATACTGCACCTGAAGCCATTTCTGTAATCTGTGTTGTGGGCATTGGCAAAGTAAACTCTTGTATCGTTCCTAAGCATCTGAATAACATTCTGAGTCCAGTTGTTGGAATGTGGTAATCTCGTCCGTCAGCTTTGCAATCTTTTTCGGTGCAAAATATTTGTTAAGAAATTTCTGACTCAATTGGTTCCATGTATTGATGCTCTTAGGTGGACAAGTGTCTAGCTACTCTCTAGCTGAGTCTCTCAATGTGTATGGGAAAAGACTCAATCTGATTGGTTCACTGGACACCCTTGGATATTTGATAGTTTTACACATATCAAGAAATCTTGATATATGAGCGTTGGGATTCTCCGAAACTCTTCCAAAGAATTGTAGCGCGTTTTGAAACATGTTGATCACATCAATCCTTATGCGGATATATATTATGCTAGATTTGCTTTCCAAAACCGGTGAAACCATATACTCTCCCATTAGCCTTGCATTTTCATTAGCTGCAACCATATTCGGTTGTACTGCTTCCAGATTAGCCCCTATGACTACTTGATTCGGATTTTTCTCTGTTATATCTTTCTCTTTCTGTTTTTGGTGTTTTTAATTGATGTCTTTTTCGAAGGTTGAATGTTCGTTCGATCTCCGGGTCAAATTGAGTGAGATTATCAGTTCTTGAACTTCACATACAAGGTCTCGAAAAAGTAAGTAGGAAACACCGTAATTTTTTTCTTTTTTAATAAACTAAACTAAAAAAAATAGTAAAATTCAGATTAACGTTAAAATTAACTAAACGTATCAAAAATAGTAGTCCCCGACAACGGCGCCAAAAACTTGATCATTTGAAAACTCGCAAGTGTAGGGGATCGTGGTCAAGTAATAAAATAATGAATAGATTGTCAAATCCACGAGAACTATGTGTTTGATTGAGTTAAAATTAATTATAACTTTAATCGAATAGCAAACAAATTTTGTTATTTTTTCTATACTAATACCTAAATTATCAATTATACTAATGAAAATAATTAAATATGTTTTTCAAATATGTGAGATGCATTGCTAAGATGTCAATCCCTCTTATTATTCTAATTTTTAGTGTAATAATTAAAGTGACGATTTAAAATTATTTATTTTGGTTAATGTTCTTAATTTAATTGAAAATCTCTCTCAATAGCGATCAAATATATTCTCTTCATATAATTCTTTTATCTCTCGATGAAAGATGCAAACATGATAAATGCATTAACAAGCACTAGAATACATATTGAAACCATATAAAGTATAGAGATATATCTCTATCATCTATCGACCCTTACAATATTTATTATAATATACTTAAACCCTATTGTCGTCAATCTCGATAATAATAAAATTCACTAACAATTCAATTGGTAATCAAGCAATTGAAAAGAACAATAAAAACGATAATAAACATCAATAAATTAAATCAAATTAAAGTCAAAATAATTAATTAAAAACTAAAAATATTATAACACGGGTTCATCTTATCATAGCAATGTATAAAACTAGCCTAATATATCGAAATTACAAGAAATCATATTTAAATGAAAAGATGTAACCCGAATTTTTTATTAATTGAGAAGATGAAGATGAATCTTGAAATCTTGAATCTATTCAATAATTTCTTGATAAATCTCCATTTGCGCATTCTCATGTTTGCCCAAAAGTTGGGTTTGAATCTTCATTTTATTGAATTCTTGCAAATTCCATTCAATTCTCTCACAAAATTATGAATTTTTCTCATTTGATAATAATAATTGATTAATATTGAAGTATATTATGTATATGAGAGGTCCCCCAATATGTATTCTTCTGTTAGGTATTTGTAGGAGTAGAAAACTGGTTGAAAATTACGTCCAAATTGATTTTCAAAAGAGTTCCAATAGAATAAGGAAAGTTGATTTCGTGCGTAGATTTTTTTTTCTCTGCAATCAATATTTTGGTCATAACATTCTCTTGCGATATCCGATTGAGGAGATTCAAAGTGTGTTTGAAATCTAATTCAAAGGGTTACAACTTTGATAGAAATATAAGTTTTCCAATTCTGACGTTTACTATGCAAAAAAATGGATCTCAATTTTCGACTACAAATCTGGAATATAACTTGTTTGGAAACTGATTTTGATAATATTTTTATCATATTCCATTTTTTTTTTAATTCTAATTCCATCCAAATATCTCCTAGAAATCTTCAAAGTATCATCTTGTGTCCGAATTAACTATTTAATAATTACAATTTAGTTCTCAAACTTTGAATTTTGTCTTTTTTAATCAATTTTCGCTTATTTCGATTCCCGTTCAATTACTGAGTTTTTCTTATAGAATATAAAATATAACAATTTAGAATATATTTTGTAAGAAGAACTATCAAATATCGCTATTTTAGACCCCCGATTAAGTGTATAAAATACACTTATCAGTAACGACACCAAAAATTGATTGTCAAAATTCACAAGTGCACGGTATCATAGCTGCCAAGCAATAAAGTAGTGAATAAAGTGTCATTCCCTCGAATACTAAGTATTTAATCAGGTTTCAATTAATATTAACTCTAATCTAATAGAAAAATGTGTTTTAAGTGATTTTTATAACTAATCTAAACTAATTTAACAAGCAACTAAGAAGCATTTCTAAGCCTATTAAAAGTAAGGACAAAGACTATGAATCTCCATTTATTAATCCATTTTAACACAACTCAAGACCATTACAACGCTTGTTTAATTTTGCAAATCAATGTTCCTAGTTTGTCTAAAAATATCTTTGTAGTAGAGTTAAATATATTCTCACATGTAAGCTTCCTATCTCTACATAAAAGATACGAATATGAAAGAATAGACTAAAATAGAAGAATATTCAATTTAAATCATACCAAACATGGCTTTATATCTCCATCTTATATTTGACCTTACAACAATTGTTATAATGTGCTATATTTATAATACATTCTTTGAAATGAAATAATAATATCACAAAATAATTCAATTAATAGCTAATTAACTGAAAAAAAAAATATTAATATCTATAACAGTTAGTCAAAATAAACAAGCATCAAATGTCAGAGGCTTGAAATTTATATTAAAACTTCGTAATAAAAAGTTCATCTACATCCTAGTGACTAATAATTTGGCCAAGCATCACAAAGTTACCAGAATTTATGTTTGAAATATGAAATATCATCCGAATAATAGATTTAGAAAGCAAAAGAGGATAAGTCTTAATTCCTTGAATCTCCTCATTTTTTCAAGACAAACTCATTTTGCATATTCTTTTTCTTTGTCCAAAATTCAAGAAATATTCTTCAAAATAGAATTGTAATGGAGATTTCTTGGTACTTACCTCTTATTTTCTCTCTAAAGCTTGTTACGTCGTGATTATGCCTCCAAAGTAGATTAAAAACGTCATAAAATTTCTTTCCATAAAGAGTTTGAATTAAAGAAGGGAACATTATTTTTTGGGTCTCATAATCCCTGCGATCGCTAGGTACCTGCGGTCGCAAAGGCATCTTTTGTTCATTGAAGTCCTTCAAACAGCCATTATGCCCTGCGATCGTGAGGTACAACTTCCTCCTTGTATGAACTTTGGTCCTTTATATTTCTTTTTCTAGTCATATTGGATGTACTTTTGTATTTTGAGTCCTTCAACTTCCAACTTCATCCAATGTGATCCACTTAATCTCCAACCATCCATTCTTGATTCGAATCAACTTTTAAACATTTGTAATTTAATCAACAAACTTTACAATTCTTTACTTTTTCGCTCCTTGGATCAATTTTCACTTCTTTTCTTCGATATCCATCCAATTTGAGTTTGTGATACAAAAATCGATATTTAACCAAACTAAGTAGTAATTCTATCAAACTGTCTCCGAGATATCCACTTTTACGGTCCAAAAAGATATAGAAATGATACCTATCAACTGTTATTACACATCTGAGTTTGAGTGGGTGAAATGGTGCTAGAATAATCATTTTCTCCATTATTGTTATAGAAAGGTTGAGGAAGATTAGAATAAAATCAACTCCTTTTAGTTCAGTTGAAGGTATAGAATTCATAGCCAACTGGGTGATTGATAATTAGAAATTGACGACCCTGAGAATCTTGAAGAGGAGGAAACAAATTGTATTTGAATACTATTTGGCTGTTCAATAATTTGCGATAGTTTAGGAGGATTCTTTTATTTTTTGGAGGAGCTACATGACTAAGATCCCATATATCTTGTAACTTCTTTCCAATAAATTCCTTTAAGGATTATTGTATTTGAATTTGTAAAATATATTTCGAATTAAAATCAATGCAAGTGTACAGTTCGTTAACATTAAATAGCGTAGATCTTAAATCCGAATATCGTCCCACAGAGATTGATTTAGTTCAATTTTAGTTATCGCTTCCTTAACCGAAACAAGATTAATATGGTGTGTTATGACTAAATTATATCTAAATTAATATACTTATGCAATTAAGAGTGAATTAACTAAATTAAATGCAAATTATATTGAACGCAATTTAATGTGTTTTAATGTGACAAACATATTAGGATCTCGAATTCTCATACAATAATCATTTTTAACCATAGTTTTACACGTCGACAATACGATTGAATTTGACAAATCAATGTTTTTATTTTATTTAGTAATCTCTCTCGAGTAATGTTAAACATATTTTTATATATGACCCAACTATATTTTTATGATGGATGTGAACATATAAAAGTGCATGAATTTTTATGAACAATTAAAAATTCACATAAAGTATAGCGGTATATTTCTATCCCCTATCGGACCATATGACAATTTATATATGTCGAATATATTTTTCTTCTTTCGAATGTATAAAACAGATCACACATTCACACAACTAGAGTGCACAGTAATTATAAAGAAAATAAAATTATATAAATCATCCAATATTCAAAAATGTGTTTTTAATGTCAAACATATAAAACTAAAAATTAAAATTCGTATTACATGATTCATCGTTCTCCTAATACAAAGAAAACTAGCCTAGTATGTTATGAAAAAAAATAAAAAAAATATTGCAGAATCGACATCACTCTATATAATTCTTGCATTTATTCTCGTATTCTTAGATTCGATCTTCGTGTTCTTGGCTTCTCCTCTGCTCCAAAAGTCTCTTAGAATGTGTCCACATGCGTTCTGAACGGTTTTTAGGGTTTTAAAACACACCCCTAAATTTGTTTCTATACAAGTTCTATTGAAATAAGGAAATTAGATTTTTTTTTTTTCCTTTGAGAATGTACTATGCGACTGCATAGTACAATTCAATGCCACCGCATAAAACAATAAAATTCTCCTTGAAATTCTCTAAAGTACTACATGCGACCACATGTAAGAAGAACTATACGACTACATAGTTCAAGAAATTTTCAATTCTTTGCATTTTGATCCCCGAACTCCATTTTCTCGTTCTTTAATCTCTTTTCCACTTATTCTTCTTCCAAGACCTTTTTTTTCCTTCACTCAATTGGTTTTCGACTCTTTCACATCATTGTTTCTTTTTCAGGGTCATCTTTCGACTATTTTTACTTTGGTGTCCTTGAACTTTGATTTTCTTCTATTTTAATCCTTTTTTCGCTTCTTTTTCCTAAATTCCACCATGTTCATCAATGTTATCCTAAAAAACACAATTTATATAAAATTAAGCCATATTTCGATATAATTACCAACAATTATTCATGTTTTGTGACCTATATAAGTGTGAAAAACGCACTTATCAAATATATGATATATAACACTAGTAATGATAATATAATTGGATCATATAGCATTATTGAAAAATTTGGATAACAGTTAAAGCATATATAGCCTCTTATGGTGGGGATGCAAAGTTGATGTTGATAGCAATTAAAGTTTTAGCATATCTTGATAAAAAAAAAAAAATTATAAAATGTGTAGCTGTAAAATCGAACACCTCGTGAAATATGTAGTTAAAATTAATTTTAACTTTTACTTCCAACTTTTTAACAACTTTTAGACTTTTCCAAACAAGCACAAAAGCTTTTGATAAAAGTTTTAGTAAATTTTATTGAAACTTGGTCCATAAAATATAAAATTAAAATTAAAGTTTAATCAGTTGAAAAATTGATAAAACTTTAGCAAAATTTTATCAAACAACACTAAACCTTCGTTTGACAACCATTATTTTGAGAAAATTGAGTTTTGAATAATGAATTTTGGAGAATGTGTGATTTAAAAATGGGGAAAATTTTGAATTTAAATAAAAAATATTTTATTGTATAAATATGTAATCGAAAATGAGTATGCGAATTAAAGAATTTTAAAATAATAGTTGTCAAACAAGAACTAAATAATATTGACTCCTAGTCTAAATAAGGGTTTGATTGCTACTTGAACTCGTCCTATGTGTATACTTGAATTTTTGTTCGTGTTTATTCCGGAGAGAAAATTGAAGAGTTTCAATATTGTGATCAAGAGATATTGTCTATTCCTTTCTTTTGACTGAAAATTCTTGAATAAAAAATCAAACCTAATTGCAACAAATTCCGTAATTCTGTTCTATTTTAGCTATATTGACTTCTAAAATATTCATCATAGTTTGTTCATCTTGAGCATTATCTTCAAAACCAGATTTAAGATTTAGTTTCTTGTACTTGATACTTCTGCTTTAAAAGAGAGTCTCCCACGAGATTTTTGACCTATTTCATCACCTCTTCTCAATATACAATTCAGTATTTAGCCTGGAATATGTGTAAAAATTAAATGAAAATTGACGCATTCTCGACCACGAAAGCACTACGTACCATATTATATTTTAATCTTCTGAGTATCTCTTGAGTTTCTTCTATAGCAATATAAAGTTCAACTGGAGGAGGTTTTCCTATTCTCTCTCTATTTTTATCAACAGTCGCATTAAGAAAAACATGGGCAGCCACTACAAAAAATGAAATTTCATTTCTGGTAACCTTTGTCAAATCTATTGTCACTTTGCAAATTAAACTAATCAACATCCATCTATCAATTTTAGAATCCATACAATCCTTAAAGAGAGTAAAAAATATGATAGTACAATACTTACCACTTGCTTAGCTTACAAGTAATTACAACTTAATCTCATCAAACAAAAAAAACACAGAGCCTAAAATGGCAAAGTAGAGAACAACACAATAAACCACCCACGAACCAAACCAACAAGGTGTGTGATCTTGTCATAGAATATCCGTCGAAGCTCAGGAGGAATAGACAAAAATATAAAAATTGAGAGATTTGAACTGGATAAAAATAAAAAAGAAAAATAATAACATATTTGACAAAAACTATAAAGGAAAATGAAGAAAAATAAAGTCTTGCAAGGTCAAGAAAATAGAACCTCGCCAAAAAAAAAGGTAAAAAATACAAGAAAGGGATATGAACAATGTATAAAAAGAAATGCAAAGCTCAGTAAAGATAGCGCCTTCAAATTTCTGACATTGTCTTCATTTTCGTCTTATGTTTGTAATCAAATAGCCAATCCTCTCTTCTGCAATTATCCACAAGACATGCATTAAAATATGGCTCCAAATTATCGACAGCCATCAGACGAAGGGACCAAGATAAATTAGAAGAAGAGAGAGCAATTATAAAGATGGATAGACAGCAAAATAAATAGTTTTGTGACGTGCTTGTGAAGTGATAGATATGTGAGCAAATCGTGTTGCTTTATATAGACAAAAAGTGGAACCCAAGAGAAGGATGAATATGTAATTAGTATTGGAGAAAACTCTCCAAGCAAATCAGACCGAATCGGATCCGAATAGAGCAATTCTTCTTAAGTTAGAATCGACGGGTTTGGTTCGATTTTCCATTCTAGACCAAAAATCGAAGAAATGAATAAGAATCAAATCTCTTCAATTTTTTATTTTATTTTTTATTTTATCTTAAATAAGTCAAATTATTTTATTTTTTCTAAATAATTTTGCTAACTAGTTAATTTAGTCTAAGCTCAAAATATGATTTTTCTATTTTTAATTTTGAGCAAATGCCCAACTTAATCAAATTGACTTAAATTTTATCAAAATCTCTTATTCTACCGTAGTGCCCTTTCACCGTTATGGAGAAATCAAATTCGAAGCTGAGATGTGTCTATTTTTATTAATGTGAGCTCGCTATCTTCCTTTTCATATGATTTTAACAGTCACATCTATGATGTACTCAATAAAGAAGGGTGCAAAAGATATCACGGGATTGGACTACGTGATTTTGTAAAAACTAGGATTAAACATATCATTAGTTGAATTAATGTTGCGTTGTTGTATATATTTAAAAAAATTATTGTACGGAAATCGAGAACTGGATGGAACCGAATCCGAATGATTCCATAATTAAATTTGGACTCGAAGGTTCCACTCACTAAATACCAAAAAATTCGACTTCGGTTCGATTCGATTCGATTCTTACTTCTCTTTTATTTAATTATATATAATTAATATGTCATGCAGTAGTTGGTTTAAATCGTATTATTTACATAAATTTACATGCAAGTAAATAAGAGTTAAATTTATAATTAGACATCATTTATCGCCAAAAAAAAAATCACTTTAAAAATTCATTTATAAGTGAACATTTTTTTAGGAAAATGCTTGTTATACATCACAATTTGCATATTTTTGTATAGATTGATGAGGTATCAAAAAGAAAATGGAATATTTCTTTTTATTCGGTTAATGAGATTTTGACTCAATCAAATCTTAGTACATCACATATTGGTAAACAAATTTGTAAGTTGTGATATATATATATATATATATATATATATATATATAGTACAACCGAAATTTGTATGAGTAAAAATAATTTGCTTATAAAGAAAATTTCACTTATATGTAAAAATTGTGCAAAAAAAAAAAAAAAAAAACTGCTTATAACTTAAAGATATCAATTATTAATAAAAATTACTTTGTAACTAAA
Source organism: Fraxinus anomala (assembly GCA_903798345.1). Lineage (NCBI taxonomy): Eukaryota > Viridiplantae > Streptophyta > Magnoliopsida > Lamiales > Oleaceae > Fraxinus > Fraxinus anomala. Next base: position 21,803 of record CAIGRN010075520.1, read on the forward strand.
AACTTTTCTTATAAGCAAAAAATCACCTTAAAATATAAATTTACTTATATGTAAAAAATTGTACATGGGTAAAAAAAAAAATGTATATATACTATTTACAATTAAAAAAAATTATTTATAAGTTAAATCTTACTTTATAACTAAAGATTTACTCAAAATAAGAAATCACTTATAAGACAAAAATTTACTTTATGTAAGAAATTGCTTCTAAGTGAAAGATATAACTAATAACTTAAAAATTCACCTACAAGTCAAAATTTTATTTATAAGTATAAAAAGTCACTTATACTTTTAGAATTTCACTTTCGTGAAAACTAGTTATATATAAATACAAAATTCACTTATAATTATATTTTTAACTTATAATTTTTTTAAAAAATCATTTATAAGTTAAGTGACTTACTTAACCATTGTTTGAGCTCAATTTTCACAAAAGATAGATTTTGCAATGGTGATTTTTTGGAGAATATATGATTAAAGGATAAGAAAAATTTCTGAATTTACGTACAAATTATTTTAGTGGAAATTGAATGTCTGATTGAAAATAAGTTTGAGAAAAAAATAAGTTTTTGAATGATGAAGCTCAAACAATGGCTTATTAGTTAAGAATTTTAACTATAAGTAAAAATTTCACTGTTAAGCTAAAAAATTCACTTATCATAAATATTTACTTATATGTAAAAAATTCTTTTATAAGTTAAACAAAAAAATTGTACAAGAAATTATTTAAAAAATTATTATAAAAGAAATAATTTCATAATTTTTTAGTCTACTAATGTGTTTAACATTAATCACTGTATTAAAACTATTCTTTCTAATCAACTTTCCCCTGTTTGATGCATGTTAAAATGAGAAGAATGCATTTTTTGGGTTGATATGACGATGAATATATGGTTAAAAATGAATGAAAAGTTATTATTATGATGAAAAATATTATTTTATTGAAAAATGTATTGTTGAAAATAAATAGAAGAATGAAAATAAAAATTATAACGAGGTTGAAATGGGGGCTTAATAGAATATCTTGATTATATTCCTCTTAATAATATTTTATAAAGAGCAGAAATGACAGTGGAAGTAATGTGACTGAACAACAAAGCCCTGTCTGTCACACACATCTTTTACTCTGTCAGTCACGTAAAATGCTGAAAGAATAAGAGTTGATAGTATATACTCATGGTCATAGGGAGTCGGAGTTTCAAGTTTTGAGAAAAATAGAAGATTGCAACAGTGCATTCATAGCATTAATTAGTATCAGAATAATGGCAAAATATATTTTGACTTTCTCTCTCTTTCTGTAGATGATGCTTTTTTGACCCTTTTTCTACAGTATTGTCTTGTTTATAAAGAATCATGATGGCCTCTGTCTGTTTTCAGATCGTTGATTACGCCAGATTTCTGCACAGTTCTGGATGTTTTATTAGCATCGGTCAGTTTTTCATTCTTGGACATCAGTCACCTTCTATTCGGGCCACTTAGTTATTTATTACTATTTAAATTAGCATTTTGAAATATGGTAATGCCAATTTGTAGGGTGAGATTTGCATGTCATAGGACTAATAGAGATTGTTAAATTAATAGAATATTTAAATATGTATACTGCAAGAGCAATAGAGTATTGTCGCCCCCTAAAAGTCTGCATCATCTATCGTAGAGATGGCAAAAAAATATGTTCAACCCAATATCCGTGGAGCCCTGTCCCCATTCGAGGTAGGGATTACCCCCTAGCATGGTAAACAGGATGAGAACGGGACAAGAGTCATTACTTCAAAGAGGGTACGGGAAACATAGTCTCCTGCCCGATTACCCGCTCCGTTTAATCCCCTGTTTGAGCCACATTAAAATTCTCATTATCATTCTTCTACTTATTTTGAACCACATATTCTTCAATAAAATAATATTTTCCATCACCTCAATAACTTTTCCTTATTTTTAGATATATACATCGATAAATTTTTTCCTTCTTTTTAGACGGGGTGAGAATGACTGACCCCGTCCCATACCCACTCCGTTGACATTCCTAATCCATGATTAATTTTGACCAAAACATGTTAATTAATGTTATTTTTATCATATTAATTGAGATTATACATCTAACCTCGTAAAAGCATTGCGGGAGTGCCCAACTAGAGTAATTCTTTAAAACACTAGTGGTGGTTTATGTGTCACGGTTGACTCTTTGAGTCCCTCAATTGAACTATTTTTCGCTCTCGTGCGGTTCAAGTACTTTCCGCCTTCTCCATCATGAACCTAGACATGACCCGTTGTATATTTCTCCTACAAAGCTTAATAGCGTGCAAACATCCAAAAGCATATGTGCACTGCACTTGGTGCCAAAGGTGCACACGTTTTTCCAATGCACATCTTCTAACTTGCGTGCATACTCATGCACAATACATCCTCTAAAACAGATTCACTGGACATGAGTTCTCCTAACTCCATTCGAGCATTGAAGGTCATTCGCATGCCCTGCAATACGTGTCACTTTTTACAAAACTTTCAGCTTAATGTTTGTCACTATGCCCTTAGTGGCTCTCCTTATAGATACTTAAAGTAGGCCCTTTGGTGTCCCTAACGGCCCCTAAAGATTGCTAGTTGTCCGTAGGTTGGCCTTTTGTTAGAATGAAAGTACGGAGAAAGCTGGCTGAGTGCTCACCAACATGCCTCCCTTATTATAGATTTAGTAAGAAAAATTTAACTAACACCAATAGAAGCTCTATAGTAAAGCTAACATCGTCAATATCAAGTTCACAAAGTTTCAATCTTAACCGATTACAAAAATGGGAAGAGTGTGTTGCATTTGTGACAAATAGAGTGTTGTTCACTAAACAAAGAATCATATTTATCATGCAGGGGCGAAATGTATATAGGTTTGTTATCACTTTATCAAATGAAATTTGGAGGATAAAATCTTAATGCTCGAAAAGATTCAATAGAGTTAGAATTTGACTACACATGTTGACAAAGACTGTTTTGACCGAGAAACCGAAGATGTGTGCAATTTCAATTGGACTTATCTTTTAAGGATTGAGGAGTTGTTGTCGCTGAAGAAGAATCATTGATAGTGAATTAGTCTTCAAGTGAGAGATTATTAAATTGTGAGCCTTATTATTACCATTGTGTAGAACTAGTACGTAGATCAACCTTGGCATTAAAGTCATAGTGAAGATTGGAAGGGGACCAGGAAGCCCTTGTAGCCTCGGACTAAAATTTCATCGAGGACAACTTAGAAATTTCACACTTGTAATTTCGATTTTATCTTAATTTGTCTTATAAACTGGGGGTCATTATTAGGGGTTCTATCATTATCGTCAAAAAGAAATAAATTTTAGAGAAGATAGGATGTGCGATTCTTTTGTAAACTTCTTTTCGTCATAGTAAAATACTGTAGTGATGGAAAATTATGTAGTCCGATATTAAGATGAACCTCTATAAATTTTACATGTTTAATTCCTTTCTGAAAATTAATTGCTCTTGATGAAATATATTTAATGTTTCTAATTCTCAACATTAATATTGTTCATCAGCACAACTTACTCATAAGCCATGGTGACATTAATTAATTTGTCATCTTAAATCTTGCATTTAAAATCATAAATCATTTAAGGTCATCCACATACTATTAAGTTAGTGCTTATGAACAAATACTAACAATGAATAACATTATTTTAATGAGGGTGTAATAGTATTTTGTGGACAAGAGTGCTATAAAACTGAAAGATGTATGAATAATTCTAGAAACGAAATGTTTAGGGTCGGTTCTCTTTATATTTTATTTTTGTGTTCTGAGTTTTGAATTTATTTTGAGTTTTGTGTTTTGAGTGTCCATTTTGAAATTGTTGAAAATGTGTTCTTTTTGGCATTTTGAAAAATTATTTTGAAAACACCCTAAACGCGTTTTGAAAAATTTGGCTTGATTATAACTAAAAACACTCAAAACGACAAATTTGTCGTTTTGAGTTTTCTTTGTAAATTTTCAACCTATTTTCGAAAATAGGAAAGAGAACACATTTTCACTGTTTTAAAAAATCGAAAACAACCACATACTATTAAGTTAGTGCTTACGAACAAATACTAACAATGAATAACATTATTTTAATGAGGTTGTAATAGTATTTTGTGGACAAGAGTGCTATAAAACTGAAAGATGTATGAATAATTCTAGAAACGAAATGTTTAGGGGCGGTTCTCTTTATATTTTTAACTTGTTTTCAAAAATGCGTTTTCAAAAATAAAAATAAAAAGAAAGCTTTTTCACTACTTTGAAAAATTAAAAATAAAAAATGACTTGAAAATGGTAAAGAGAACGGAGCATTATCTATTTGCTCTATTTTATATTGATTGAAGACCCCAACACTAAATTTAAAATTGAGCAATTTCAAATCAAATTCTGAATCTCTCCCCTTCGTAAAAGGCTTCTCTGACGATTTTGTTACAGTATTATCTTTATATAACAGTCATGATGACCTTATCCCTGCTTTTCCCCTCTTGGTGTAAAAATAAAGTTCGTCCCTCCCCACTGCTTGCTTCCAAAAACCCTTATTCGAGTCATTATATAATCAAGAAAATCTGTACGAAATTACAAAATAAAATAAACACTATCGCTTCTCATTTGAAGAGAGAGAGAGAGAGAAATGGTAGAGCGAAGGCTTCAATTAGCACATTATTCGATGCTGAATATTGATATAAAAATAGTTAAATACACACTGCCAAAGAAGATCTTATGACGATTTTGGTGGAAGAAAACACAGTATATATATAGGTTTGAAAGAAAAGCTGGAGCTAGGAAGCATAATCAGAGTACAAGTGAATTTGATCAAAGGCGAATGCATGTCTCATAATGTGTATATAATTCAGAGTAGGATCAAAAAGTAGGGTTTCCTTTCCCATAAAAAGTAGGGTTTAGCGTGTTGTTGTTTCAGTTACAGTTTCTTCAGTAAAGATGGTAAGAGGAAAAGCTTTTATTCCACCTCCAAGAAAATTACGTACTATCACTATATACATTGGAAAAAGAAAAAACAAAGAATTAGTTTTTTTTTTTTTTTTTTTATAAAATGCTGGCTAGTAAATTGCTTATTTTTGTGGAATGGCTGGAGTTACTTTTTATTTAACTATTTATTTTAAA
>CAIGRN010075521.1:0-16241 GCA_903798345.1 Fraxinus anomala
TTTTTTTTTTATGGAAAAAATCAATGAAAGCCGGAAACTTGTGATTTTCTTGCCAATGTTAAATCATGACCATTAATAAACGGTCAATTTTTGAATTTGTTTATAGAGGTTTTGTCATTTATATTAAATATTATTATCAAAGTTCATCTTCACTTTTCAATACACTTTCTTGTCTTACAGCTCCTATCTACATTATTATTTTCGAGAAATTTCAAAATTATTCTTTATCCTATTTACAGTTTCTTGATTTAATTTTCTATATTTTTGGATATCCTTTTTAGTTATTAATTTATGACATCCTTGATTCTTATTTTTTAAAAATTAATTATGCATAGTCCATAAATTTTTCTCTTTTCTTTTATCAATATTTTTAAATTATGGAATCACAAGGTTTCCCTACTCATAATTTCAATTTACGAAATAGTGGCTCTCCAATAAATTTGGAGGATGATGCTACAATATTGGATCATCTAGAATGTCGAAAAAATAAATAAACAAACATCGGATGTTTGAGAAATTTTACCATAGATGCAACTCGTGGAAAAGCAATATGTAGTATTTCTTTAAAGGCCCATAATGGTTATGTTTGCATTACTACACATTTTATAGATAATAATTGGTTATTACAAAAAAGAATTATTGTTTTTCGTTTACTAGAATATCCACATAATGGTCTAAATTTATGTGATAATTTATTACAAGTATTTAATGATTTTGACGTTGTAAATCAATTATCTAGTATTAGTTTTGATAATGCTAAGCAAAATGCTGCATGTATTGAACTTTTGATTAGAACTCTTAGACCCCGATTCGATTCTAAATTATTTCATATGCAGTGTGTTTGTCACATATTTAATTTAGTTGTCCAAGATTTTTTGAAATTATCTATATAATGTGGTGGCTTGTCAATCAAATGAATATTTCTATATTAACGAGATTTGATAGGTCATGTGATTCTTTTTTTTTTTTTTTTTTATGGAAAAAATCAATGAAAGCCGGAAACTTGTGATTTTCTTGCCAATGTTAAATCATGACCATTAATAAACGGTCAATTTTTGAATTTGTTTATAGAGGTTTTGTCATTTATATTAAATATTATTATCAAAGTTCATCTTCATTTTTCAATACACTTTCTCGTCTTTCAACTTCATGTCTACATTATTATTTGCGAGAAATTTCAAAATTATTCTTTACCCTGTTTAGAGTCTCTTGATTTAATTTTTCTATATTTTTTATTATCCTTTGCAGTTATTAATTTATTAAATTCTTGATTTTTATTTATTTTTAATTAATTATACATAGTCCATAAATATTTCTCTTTTCTTTTATCAATAATTTTAAATTATGGAATCACGCACTACTGGTTTTCAATTTACGAAATAGTGGCTCTCCAATAAATTTAGAGGATGATGCTACAAATATTGGATCATCTAAAACGTTGAAAAGAATAAACAAACATCGGACGTTTGGGAAGTTTTTACCGTAGATGCAACTCGTGGAAATGCAATATGTAGTATTTCTTTAAAGGCTTATGCATGGTTAAGGGTCAATTGGCACGTTACGGCAGGTGACCTTTTGATTAGAATTATTAAACCCCGATTCGATTCTAAATTATTTACAGTGTGTTTGTCACTTATTTAACTTAGTTGTTCAAGATGGTTTGCAACTAATAGAATCACAAATACAAAAAATTAGACAGTCAATTAATTATATTTCTTGTTCTAATTCTATACTAAAAGATTTTGGAAAATTTTGCAATAATTTTGAATTAAAAAAAAAAAAAGAAATTTCTCGATGATGTGCCAAATAGATGGAATTCAACGTTTCTTATGTTAAAGTCATGTATTAGTTATACTAATGCTATTCATGTGTGTGTCAATTCGAAGCAAGACCAATTTTGTATTGATGATTTAGATTGGGAATTGGCATTAAAGGTTATGAAATTTTTGAAACCTTTCTATTAGGCAACAAATGCTTGTTTAAAGGTTTATTATTTGACAAACTATATTGTTCTTTGATAAGTAAGTTTCATGCACATATTTAGGGCACAAAGTATGGACAATTGTTGGTAAATATTTCGAAATATGGCTTAATTGTATATAAATTATATTTTGTAGGATAACATTGATGAACATAGTGAAATTTAGGAAAAAAAAGCAAAGGAGGACTAAAATGGAAGAAAATCAAAGTTCAAAGACCAAAGTGTAAATAGTCAAAAGATGACCCGAAAGAAGAAACAAAGATATGAAAGAGTAGAAAACCAATTTAATGAAGGCATGAAGTGCTGGAGGAGAAAGAAACGAGAAAAGAGATCATGAAACGAGAAAAGGGAGTTCAAGGACCAAAATGCAAAGAATGAAAGTCTACTTGAGCATATACTATGCGTCGTATGGTGTGGTGCTGGGCTTTTTGGAGCTGAAAATGGTTGAACTATGCTATAGTATTAAAATGTACTATGCAATACTATAGTGTATTTTCGGAGGAAAAATTTTGGTTTCCTTATGAGATTTCAACTCTTATAGAAACAAATTTTGGGGCATTTTTTAAAGATCTAGGGCTGTTCAGAAGTAGTTACCACGCATTACAACACATTCTTAGAGATTTTGGGAACATAGCCTTGGCAAGAAACATGAAGATCGATTCCAAGACTTGAAGATCCAATTCAAGCTTTATTTGAGTGATGACGATTCTTCAATATTTATTTTGTTTTCTTTCTCATAACATGTTATGTTAGTTTTCTTTATGCTTGGAGAACGACGAACCGTGTAATATGAATTTTTAATCTTTAGTTTTTATATACTTAACATTGAAAACACATTTTGGATATTGAATGATTTATATGATTTTCTTTTCTCCACAATTATTGTCTATGGTAGTTGTGTGGATGTGGTAACCTATTTTCATATTCGAAAGAAGAGAAATATGTTCGACATATATAAATTGTCATAGGGTCTGATAAGGGATAGAAATATACAGTTATGCTCAATGTGAATCTTTAAGTGCTCATAAAGATTCATGTATTCTTGTATGTTCGCATCCAGCGTAAAAATATAGTCGGGTCATATATGAGAATAGATTTAACATTACTTGAGAGAGATTGTTAAATAAAATAGGAATATTGATTCTTCAAAATTCAATCGTGTCGTCAAAGTGTAGTACTAAGATTAAAAAATGATTATTGCATAGGAATTCGGGATCCTAGTGCGTTTGTCATTTATTAAACATATCAATTTGCATTTAATTTAGTTAATTTACTCATAATTGCATAAGTAGATTAATTTATTCATAATTTTTTCACAAACAACATATCATATTATTTTTGTTTCGGTTAAGGTTGGGATAATTAAAATTGAACTAATTAATCTTTGTGGGACGATACTTGGACTCAAAATCCACTTTATTTCTTGTTAACAAACTATACACTTGCGGTAGTTTTAATTTAAATATATTTTGGTAAGCAAGTTTTTGGCGCCGCTTCCGGTGATTGAGTTTTAGTTTGATTTTATTTACCTCGACATTAATTTGAACATTTTTAGTTATTTATTTCCTTTCATTTTAGTTTATATGAGTGCTATTACTGTTTTTCTTTCAGATCTTGTATGCGAAGGTCGCTTGATGGTGAATTGATTTCAACTGAGCCAGAAATCGAACTCACATTTTATCGTAGATAAAAGGAAACAAGAGCAGCACAACAAAAAAAATCAAAAACAGCAAGTACAAATGGCTAATGAGCAAAACAATCCGATAGTTCAAGTCAAAGAAGAAGCCGTTAATAAGGAAAATATGCTTGTTGGGGATTTTATGACACCAAAGATCATTCAAATTCAATCCAGTATTGTCTGCCCTCCATTTCAGTAGCCTAGTTTTAGCTGAAGACCAACATTATACATCTATTCCAGAATGAACATCAATTTTATGGTTGATCTCAAGAAAATCCTCATACACACGTCTCTCGATTCTTGGAGATATTGGGATATTTCAAATGATGCTATTAGACTGAGGCTATTCCCACACACTTTGCGTGATAAAGTAGTTGAGTGGTTAGATTCTCGACCCATCGCCTGTATCAGCACGTAGAATGATCTAGCCTAAAAGTTCTGTACAAAATTCTTCCCACCGGATAACAAAGTCGAAGCATGACATATCTATCTTCCATTAAAGTGAATCAGAATCTTTTGATAAAGCTTGGAACAGGTTCAAGAACATGCTTTAGAAGTGTCCTCATCACGATATGAACAAAGGACTCTAGATCTAATATTTTTATGCGAGATTGCTTTCATCTTTCAAAAGCATGGTGGATTCTTCGTCTAATAGCTCTTTATCTACAAAGACAATTGACGAAGTTTCGAAATTATTTGAGATAGTGGCTACTACTTCAGCCATGTGGGCTTCTGAGCGAGTTGTTCAAAAGAAAGTGTCGGGTGTATACGAGGTGGATGCTTACTCAACTTTGTCTGCGAAAATAGATTTATTATTTCATAAAGTGAAGAGTGTATCACAAACAACCAATGAAGCACAAGCCAAGAAGCCAAGTTTTGAAGAGTGTGAGGCAGATCATAATACAGTAGATTGTCTTATTCTGGAACAAGGAATAGAACAAGTGGATTTTGCACAATGGGAACAACGTCAATAGAATAATCTACATTTAGATACTTACAACCCAGGTTGAAGGAAGCACCCAAATTTCTCTTGGGATAATCAAAATCAGAATAGGCCACATGGTCAACTTCAGCAGTAGGATAAGAAGTTTTAGTTGGAAGAGATGCTCGAAAAATTTATAGAAAAAACAAATCAATACATGGAAGCTAATAATCAATTCATGAGGAAGACTGAAACAACTCTCCAAGATCAGAGTGCTACTGTTAAAAACTTGAAGATTCAAGTATGACAGATGACACTTTCTATGACTGGTAGAGAACTAAGTTTATTACCTTGTAATACATAAATCAACCCTAAGGAAAATGTCAAAACAATAACAACCAGAAGCGGGGTACAATTACCGAAAGTACATGTCAAGAGGCCGATTGTAAGTGAGGAAACGGTACCTTCTTCAGATGAGGAGCATGTGGAACAGACTGAACGGACAAAATAAGTATTTGCTAAGAAAAGTTTAGATAAACCACAAGTTAAGGCAACCACTCCTGTCAACCCTCATGAGCCTCCTATTCCATTTCCACGGAGGTTGAAAAAGCATAAATTGGATCAATAGTATAGAGATTTTTTTGAGGTCTACAAAAAACTCCACATCAACATTTCATTTAGTGATGCACAATCATCCAAATGCCTAGCTACGCTAAATTCCTAAAGGATATCCTATCCAACAAATGCAAATTGGAAGAACATGAAATAGTGATGTTGATTAAGGAGTGTACCGAAATAATCCAAAAAAAGATACTTCCAAGTTAAGAGACCCAGTAAGTTTTACTGTGCAATGTACCAATAGAGATTGTTATTTTGATAACGTTTTATGTAATTTAGGTACAAATATTAATTTGATACCACTTTCTATTTTTAGGAAGCTCTACGGTAACTCTACAGCTAACTGATCGATCCCTTACTCATCCAAGAGGGATCATTGAAGGTGTATTAATAAAAGTGAAAAAATTCAACTTCTTAGCAGATTTTCTCATTCTTGACATGGAGAAAGACGAGGATGTTCCATTCATTTTGGGCCGACCATTCTTAGCTACAGGAAGAGCTCGTATTGATATCCAGAAAGGTCAAGTGATTTTGAGACTTGTTGAGGAACACATCTCTTTAAATGTCTTCAAAGCCATGAAATTCTCTACTGAGTCAGACAGTTGCTTTCGGATAGATGTGATTCAGAAGGTGACCCAAAATACATTTCTGCTACATAACCCTTCGGATGCTTATGAGGCATGCATTATACATTCTCAATCTATCCAAACTGATTTTCTTGATATTGATGCATGTTCAAGGTTTCTAGAGACTAACCCACCATATACGCATAAATGCCATTTTGAGGTGTTGGGAACTAGTCCTAATATTGTCAATTAAGCAACCTCCTAAATTGGAACTCAAGCAGCTACCACATCATCTTCGATATGCTTATTTTGGGGGAGTCCTCTGTACTCCAGTAATTATTTCAAATTCCGTTAACAAGGTGGAGGAGGAGAGGCTACTTCGAGTACTCAGAGATAATAAGACAGCCATTGGGTGGTCTATTGTAGACATTAAAGGAATCAGCCCTTCATTGTGCATCATAAGATTTTCATGGAGGAGAATTTTTGACCAAGTATAGACGGTTAGTATAGGCTAAATCCAAACATTAAAGATGTAGTCAAAGCAGAGGTATTGAAACTCTTCTATGTAGGTATCATCTATCCAATATCAGACAGTGCATGGATCAGCCCAGCTAAGGTTGTGCCGAAGAAAGGTAGTGTTACGGTGGTGCAGAATGAAAGGAACCAATTAATTTCTATCAGGACTATTACATGATGGAGAGTTTGCATTGATTATCGCAAAGTTAATGCTGCTACTCGAAATGATCACTTTCCCTTCCATTCATCGATCAGATGTTAGAAAGACTAGCAATGTACTCTCACTACTATTTTCTTGACAGATATTTTGGATATAATCAGATTCCTGCAGCACCCCAATAATCAGGAGAAGACTATCTTTACTTGCCCATATGGTATATTTGTTTACCGTAGGATGCCATTTGATTTGTGCAATGATCCTACTACTTTCCAGCATTGCATAATGGTGATCTTCTCTGACATTGTGGAGAAATTCATAGAAGTCTTCATGGATGACTTTTCGGTGTTTGGATCTTCTTTTGATGAATGTTTAAAGCATTTGAGCTTGGTATTACAGTGATGCAAGGAAACAAACTTGGTATTGAATTGGGAAAAATGCCATTTCCTGGTATATGAGGACATTGTGTTGGGACATCGCATTTCAACTAACAGGATAGAGGTGGACAAAGTAAAAATTCAGGTTATCGAGAAATTTCCACCACTTATATCAGTTAACGGTGTTCGCAGTTTCTTTGGGCATACTGGATTTTATCGAGAAAGCCTCTATGCAACTTGCTAGCTAATGATATCACTTTTGACTTCTGTGGAGAGTGTATTGGCTTTCAACACTTTAAAAGAGAAGTCGACCTCAGCACCAGTGATCATTTCACCAGACTGGAGTTTGTCATTCAAATTAATGTGTGATGTGAGTGATTACACTATTGTGGCCATATTAGGACAGCGTAAAAACAAAATATTCCATGTGATTTACTATGCAAGCAAAACATCGAACAACGTACAAATCAACTATGCCACAATGAAAAAGAGCTTCTAGTTCTGGTCTATGCATTTGATAAATTTTTGTCCTATCTTGTTGGATCAAAAATCATAGTCTACACCGATCACGCCGCCTTAAAATACTTGATGACAAAGAAGGATGCCAAATCGAGACTCATCCTTTGGGTATTACTTTTGCAATGCTTGTTTTGGAGATTAGGGGCAAGAAGGAAAGTAAAAATGTGGTAGTCGATCTCACTTATCTCTACTTGAGCTTGGAGAGCACAAGAGGTCAGTAGAGATATATAAAATTTTTCTAGATGAGCATATATTTAGTGTGGAAAAGATATCTTGGTATGCTGATATAGTAAATTATTTAGTCAAGTCTATCATTTCACCGGATTATTCAAGTCATCAAAGAAAGAAATTCTTCGTCGACTTGAAATATTATTTTTGGGAGGATCCCATTCTGCATAGGAGATGGATATATCAGATTATTTTCTTGAGGATGAAGTACCTCGAATACTGGAACAATGTCATTCATATACGCAGGACACTTTGGAGCATCAAAGACATCATCTAATGTTTTACAGTCTGGGTTTTATTTTCCTTTACTCTTTTAGGATGCTTTTGAGTTCGTGAAGAGGTGTGGCAGATGCCAGCGCATGGAAAATATCTCTAGAAGGAACAAGATGCTTTTAAATAACATTCTAGAGGTAGAGTTTTTTGACGTGTAGGAGATTGACTTAATGAGGCCATTCCATCCGTCGTTCTCAAATCAGTATATCCTATTGCAGTTGATTAGTCTCAAAATGGGTGGAAGCAGTAGCATTGCCAATCAACGATGCTAAGGTGGTGATTGGGTTTCTAAAGAAGTATATCTCCACCCGTTATCGCACACCTAGAGCCATCATAAGTGATGAGGGCAAACACTTTTGCAATCGACAATTTGAGTCATTATTGGCTAGATGTGACATTCGAACCGTATAGATACTCTTTATAATCCTTAAACCAGTGGGCTAGTTGAAATCTCCAATCGGGACTTAAAGAGGATACTTGAAGTAATAGTGAGTTCTTCGAGAAATGATTGGTCTAAAAAGCTTTATGATGCTTTGTAGGCTTACAAAACATCGTTCAAAAGACCTATAGGCATGTCTCCTTATTGCTTGGTTTTTGAAAAAGCGTGTCACTTACCAGTTGGATTAGAACACGATGCTTACTAGGTGGTAAGAAACTTAAAGTTTGATTTGAAAGGAACTGATGAAAAGAGATTACTTCAATTGAATGAAATGGATAAATTTGACTAGAAGCCTATGAGAACGCAAAACTCTATAAGGAGCGTACCAAAAAGTGCATATTCAAATAAGAAAGTTTGAGGTTGGCTAAAACGTCTTGTTATACAACTCGAGACTCAAGCTTTTTCTAGGAAAGTTGATGTCAAGGTGGTCAGGCCTATACACAATTACTAATGTATTTCCATATGGAGCTATAGAGACCACTAATGAAAGAGAGATGACGTTTAAAGTTAATGGACAGTGGTTGAAGCCTTATTGGAATGGTGACTTCTCAAAGGAAAAGTCCACCGTTCATCTTCGAACACCGGAGTGAATCAACTGCCATAAAGTCAAGCTATAAATTATAAACAAGCACTTGTTGGGAGGCAACCCAACGCTTCTTCATTTTTATTTATTTCACTTTACGCATTAGATTAGAAATTTTTCATGTTTTTCATAATTTTTAGTAATATTAGGTCATTTATCATCCTTATAGGTCACAAAGAGTCTATGCATGATCCACACTAGATTTACAGGTGTTGTACATGAGTTTGGGAATGTTGGAGTGTTGCTTAGTTGATTCGGTGTGAAAATCACTCATTTCGAGACACAATTCTCCTTTCTGGTAGTCTATGCGATCTCATAGTTCTGCCTACCATGCAATCGTATCTAACACACCAGGGCCTAAATTGGCCCTACATTTTTATTCTATGTGACCGCATTACTTTACACTATGCGGTCGCATAGAGTTAAAATAAAACTTCGAACCAGGTTTTAAATCTCCCAAACTGTACAGCACACACACAACACTTCCCCTTCTTCAACACACACACTTTTCACTCACACACATGTGTCCCATTCATCAATTATACCTTCAATTCCTCAATTTCTCTTATTTAAAGAAATTCAAGGTATGTATCATTTCTCTTTGCTCTCCTTTCTATACAATGAACACTTTGTTGTTTGTGGATAAATTTGGTTGATTGAGCATTATAGGCATTAGGTAGATTGTGCAGGAATTGTTGGGGATTGAATTGTGAATATATTGGTTGGATTTGAACTAAATTTTCATCCCATTGTTAAAACAAATTGGGTTTCCTACTAGGTATTTGATAAATTGCCTAGGTGAAAATTTATGATGAATTAGGGTTCATCTCTCAATTGACATTGTTGGTAAGCATGTGGGGTTGTCTGTGGTGTTTGAATTCATTGAAATTCTAATAGAACACATCTCACCTAGAGTTAGCACACGTAGGCATGACAAGTTAGGTACAAGTCACTTTACGTTCCTCAGTTTTCTAACACAAATGAAGTCCATTTGACCTTATATTTAATGTGTAAGACCAATATGAACTCTTTTATATGCTCGGACCCGGAGGCGAAATTCCTTAGTTGCTCATGGATTCAAATGAGGAATTTGTAGTGTTTAAGTTGATTTCAGGTTTGTGAGCTACACTTTGAAGTTTTTTGAGATAATACCCATATTCCATTACATAATTCACCGAGCATGGCATCGTTACTTTTCTTTATGCTTTGTTTGGTTTCATTACTTTAATTCATTGAGTGCAAGTATTATATACATGCCTTTGACATAAGTTTGTGGGATTTAGTTACTCATGCTATTATCTTATCTTCAAGTGACATAGCATTCATTTATACATCACCAATAGATTAATTTGTTTCAATTTTTTTGTGTTTACAGGATGCCTCATAAATGAACTACTAAAGGAAAGGAGAAAGCTGCATCTACTTGTGGTACTGCCCATACCCAAGGACATAATGGAGGTATAAGAAGGTTTTTGAATCAAGAGTTTATGTCTAGATACTCCGATATCCTTAGCCATTGGGCAATACTTGCGGAGCGGTATGTTAAACTAGATGACTTTTCAAGGTTTGAGATTGTTACCTTAGTGCAAAATTGTGGATGGGAAAAAGTGGTGGAAAGACCATACCTGGTATAGGAAGGGCTTGCTCGAGAATTCTACACCAACTTCAATAGTGGGATAGACACCCCTGGATCCAAGCATTTACACCAGACATGGGTGAAGGACGGGTGGATTATGTTCTCACCCGAGTTTATACATGAGTATTATCAGCTAACTTGGGACATTGTTGTCCCAATGCCAAGTAACTTCCATTGGAACGAGGTAGGGGATGTTTTACTTGGGGTGGGAGAACTCATGGCCACTGGAAACTCCTGAGTGGCATCACATTGAGCTTACACTTTCAATAATTATCTTGGGGCTGATCATGTACTACAATATTGAGCCTACAATACATCGGACCACGTTCAATGATCTCAAGGTTGGATTCATCTACCACTTGGTGAGGGGTCAGAAGATTGACTTGGCGATGTTCATCTATGAGCAAATTCACTCTTAGGGGGTTTGGGGACCGCCACCATTATTTGATATTATCGAGCCTGATCAGTGGGATTTGCAAAATCTTAGGCATGAATATCCCATCTGGGGAAGTTTAAGAGAAACCCAAATCACTACATTTGAGGTTCATGAAAGAACTCGGGAGAAGCATAGAGAGAAGTTAGACAAGGAACGCCTTAGACAACAGCCAGTTGAGCAAGTCAAACTGCCACCAACATTGAGATGCCTTAGGCTCCACCACCACCTAGTGATGTCGATACACAGTTTCTGAGACAGATGTTCATTACTATGACAAGCTCTAGCCGAGATATTCAAAGTCTTCAGCAAGCTGTTAGAGTAATAGGTGAGGATATCCAGACAGTTTGGAGTGGTATGTTGACAACTAGGAATTTAACGGTTACTGCCAGTGGGGAGTCTTTGGATGCAAGGAGAGAGGTCGAGATCTTGAATGGACCGATTAGGTAGAGTTGGTAGAGTTGGTATACAGCTGAGGGCTAATGAGATGTGGGATCGATTAGGCAGCATTGAGACTGAAGTAGAGTAGTCGACACTACTTCAGCGTATACAAGGGCAACTTGATGAGGGTTTTGGCATGATGAGAGGCTTAGGATCCACCCCAAGAAATTTAGTGAAAAAAATAAGTTTGGGGTGTGTATCTCTCAAGATAAGAAAGGAAATATTTGACTACTACGGGTCACAAGTTGAGTCAATCATGAGCTTGATATGTTTACATCAGTTTCCACCAACTCAAGTCGAGTTATGCATATAATAAGTGGAGATTGATTTGATTTGGCACTGTTGAAACTATTCGTTATGTTGATTACCGAATTCCAATCCTGAGACATGGTAGATTATCAAACCATGTTTTTTTGGAGTTAAATGACAGTTTTTGTTTGAGAAGAAACAATTGTTTAAGTTTGAGGGATTTGATAAGTGCATTTTATATATTTATTTAGGGCACAATATGACATTTGTTGGTAAATATATCGAAATATGGCTTAATTCTATATAAATTATGTTTTGTAAGATAACATTGATGAACATGGTGGAATTTAGGAAAAAGAAGTGAAAAAGAACTAAAATAGAAGAAAACCAAAGTTTAGGGACCAAAGTGTAAATATCCCAAAGATGACCCGAAAGAAGAAACGAAGATGTAAAAAACTGAAAAACCAATTTAATGAAGACATGAAGTGTTGAAGGAAGAAGAAATGAGATCATGAATCGAGAAAACGGAATTCGGAGACCAAAACTCAAAGAATGAAAGTCTGCTTGAACTATGTTATAGTATAGTTCTTTTTACTATGCGGTTGCATGGTGTGCTGCATGGCTTTTTGGAGCTAAAAATGGTTGAACTATGCTATAGCATTAAAGCGTACTATGCAATAGCATAGTGTATTTGCGGAGGAAAAATTTTGGTTTTCTTATATAATTCCAACTCTTATAAAAAGAAATCTTAGGAAGTCTTTTAAAGACCTAGGGCCATCCAGAAGTAGTTACAACACATTACAACACATTCTAAGAGATTTTGGAAGTATAGAAGGAGGCAATAAACACGAAAATTGATTCCAAAACTTGAAGATTCAATTCAAGCTTTATTTAAGTAGATTAATTTATTCATAATTTTGTCACAAACAACACATCATATTATTCTTGTTTCAATAATTAAAATTGAAGTAGGATGATACTTGAACTCAAAATCTACTTTATTACTTGTTAACGAATCTACACTTTCAGTGGTTTTAATTCGAAATATATTTTTGTGAACATTCTTCACCATTTGATAGAAATTGTTGATCAGTTTCAAGTTGTAGAGATGATCTAATTTTTACTGACATAGTCAGCGCAATGGAGAAAAAATTTCGAAAATATTATGAAAACAGTTCAAATCTCAACAGCAGCATCCGAGTCTGTTTTTAATACAGGTGGCAGAGTGCTAGAGGAAAGAATATCAATGCTCAAGGAAGATATTTTGGAAGAACTCATTTGTGTAAAAGATTGGCTACTTGCTAAAAGGAGAATACAAGATAAAATTATTGATGGCATATATGAAGACTTCAAAAATCTCACAACAGAAGACTGGTCGACAAACAAAAAATAATTTTGAAAATTGAATATAGTTTAGTAAGTCCCAATTTAGTTGAGATTTACTTAAACTATATAGATACAAATAATTAATAGTGAAGTAAGTGTAAATCTAGTTGTGACGTACTTAGACTATAGTATGCACCTAGATGCAAATTATTTTTGTGTACGAAAGTAGATCGTGTCAATGTCAATTAGTGGTAGAAAGCTAATCTAAGAAATTCAATGTAATTTACTAATTTAGTTTTATTAATAATGTGCGTAAATTTATGTACGTGTATTTTTTATATTTTCATTTTGTATTGATAATAATACAGATTTCATTAGAGGGGAAAAAAGTTACAAAATTTCATTTATAATTTAAATCAACACTTGAGTCTTGAAGGGAAAGGCAGTTGGTTGTACTTTCACATGTCATCAATCATTAAAGTGGCAATTAGAATTGAGAAATAAAAAACGTGAGCCACTACCACCCAATTTTACCGTCATTTATCCGCCATTGACAAAGTAGGCATTAGACTTTTCAAATTCCAAAGAACTTTAATTCAAACAAAATTTTCTTCCATTCTCAAATTTTAAACTAAATAGATAGTATTATCCTAACTAAATTGGAACCAACCAGTCACAGTGGCGGGATTTTGGCTCAATTCGGTCTTCTATAATATATTATGTTTCAGGCTTGATTCGGATTGAGAATAGGCATTGGCTGGGTTGATGCACTAATGGGCTTGTACCAGTTAAGCTTGCAGATGGGTCGGTTCGGGTTGGTCCGTTCATTTTGATATGTCTAGGCAAATCAAGATGTGAGCAGTTTTTGTTCAATTAGATTTGGATGATGCTCTATTGAGGTGGATAGAATGTCCGCAACAATTACTACAGAGGAAAAGCAACTCAAGGATCGGAAACCCTTATCACAGATATATTTTCATCTTTCTAATCAAAATTTTCAGGGCGTGGTAAAGAAGAAAAATGTCGTTGGATTGTGGTTGAAATTAGAACAATTTTGTATGACAAAGAGTTTGACCAGTAAGTTATATTTGAAGCAACGCTTGCATTCTCATCGAAACATAAGGTAAATCTTTGAAAGATCATCTATTAGTATTCAAGGAAATCGTCGCTGATTTGGAAACCATATAAGTCAACTATGATGATGAGGATTTAGGGTTGATATCGTTATGTTCATTGCCGCCTTCATGTTTGACTTTGGAAGTTCGGATAGATGAGGGATCAAATTTCATTATAACTTTGGAGTTTAATTGGGAAAATGAATCTGGATTGATGAAGAAGTGTTTTGGAATCACAAGGATGGAGCTCGGGCGTTGCGACTCCCAAGGCCTAGTTGGCAGTGCCACCTGGACAGGACCTAGTTGATTTTGACCGCAATTTTTTTTTTACTATACTTCATCCAAAATTTCAAGATTGGGCTTCTATATATACTACACATGGTGTAATCTCTTCATAGACTCAACTAACAACAAGATTATTATTATATACATTAGAAACTTAAGAAAATTATTTAGATTTAGATTGAGAGTATCGAATTATATAAAACAATTTTAGTTTCTTGGTATATTGAAATTCTCATCTTCTTCCACATAAATCTTGTGTTCTTGTGTGATTCATTATTTTTCGTAACTCTTATTTCTCGTCATTTATTATCTTCCAAATTGATGAAATTACTTAAGTAGAAAACAATACCACAACAGATTGTCCCATAATTTTTGCACGGTATGCCAACTTACACTACACCAATCTTATGGTATGATTGCCAATTAATTAACGTCTATCAGCTTGAGGACGATAGATGACATAGCCCTTGTTTGTTTTAAATTAAAATATTGCTAAAAATTGGAAAAAAAAGTCAACAATCAATTTTAACTACATATTTAATGGAATCCATAATTTTTCAACTACAGAATTCATTACCTTTCTATTAAAACTCTTATTTTTAACTATACCAAACTGGGGCAAAATGTAACAGGGTGCTAAATTTTGAAACTAAATTAAAGTTAACTCAATTGATACAAATTAAAATTTTTGTAATGCAATTGATTTTTTCTCGGAAGAAAACACCTCCACCTAGGTGGTGCTTTTATTTTAAAATTAGATACAGAACGAATTTCATGAATTTGTAAGGCCAAGTAAATTTCTCTGGCCAATTTGCATCTTACACCATTGATAATTGGGAAAATTGTACAATTGACACTCCATTTATAGACATTGTTGCAACTTTCTCACCAACTTTTTATTCAGCGCCAACTAAATCTTTAAGCTTTTGAAGTATTTTTGGTTTCGACTCACCACATTTCGTCCATATATGTATTCTTTGTTTGAGCTTCATTATTTGAAAAAAATTAATTTTGAAATAGTGTTTTTTTGAAGAATGTGTAATTATAAAATAAGGAGAATTTTCAAATTTATATGTAATATTATTTGATTGAGAAAATGTGTGATTAATAACAAGAAAGAAAAAAATGAATTAAAATTTAGTGGGGGCCAAACATGGGCATATATTTTACTGAAAAGACCATTACTCTCTTATTTTTAATTTACATATAAGAAAAGACAAAAAATAAAAAGGAAAAAGGAAATGTCAGCACAAACCAAAGCTCTAACTATCCATCCCAATCCAACACGACTGCGGACAGTGGCTAGCCCTATATATGTACCGTCAGTGGCTCCTCACCTTATCCCATTGGTTTCTTTTCCGCCACCAATCAAGATAATTACCTAATTGGTCACTGTTGCGAAAGGTTTTCAAGAGGTCACTGAATTGCAAAAGTTTTCATGTTAGTCATTAAATTTTATAAAATTTAATCACTGAAAAATTCAAAAGTTTTATCGTCAGTCATTGAACTTTACAAAATGTAATCTCATCCATCATTTCAATAGCCCCTGAAAATCTTACGCAAAGTTCAGTGATCAATTAGGTAATTAATCATTCTTTATTTTTTTGTCTTTTTTTTTTTTTAGGAACATCTACTTCACAATTTTATACTCTGATATTGTCAAACTTAGAAAAAAGAATAACCTTTTCTCCCGAAATTTACTGGTGTGTACTGCCACAGTCACCCAAAAGTAATACCTTAACCTCTAAAACTAATGTAGTAGTGGAAGTAAGGGTCGATCACACGAAAAGTGTGTAATTCAATATTTTATACTCCGTACAATGATTGTGGATTTTTTTGTATGCAAACAATTGTAAATAACGCAATTAATAACAATTAAAACTAAATTAACGAAAACAA
>CAIGRN010075535.1:0-16150 GCA_903798345.1 Fraxinus anomala
ACCTTAGCTCGGTCTGCTTCGTTAGTAAGTTTTTTTGGATAGTGTACCAGTATCTTTACACATTAGGGCATTTTATTACAAACAACTTCAAAATACAACCATTTTTACTGATAGTATTTTTTGAGATGTTCTGTGTTCCAAGTGTGTGGCAGGAGTCTTCCTTCCGTATCTTCTAACTCATATGCTCCTCTAAGCAGGACTCTGGTCACTTTGTAAGGACCTTCCCAAGTAGGTCCTAGGGATCCAAAATTTATCTCCCTTGTTGCTAGGAATACTTTCTTAACACAAGGTCATCGACTTAAACTCTCGTTTTCTTACTTTCTAGTTGTAATACCTTGCGTTACGCTATTTGTATATGGCATTTGTAATCTCAGCTTCGTTTCTCTTTTCTTACAACAGATCCAATGCTCCATGTAGTATTTTCTCATTCTGATTTTCATTGTAAATCAATATTCGGAAAGAATGAACCTCTATCTCAAGAGGGATTATGGCCTCTACTCCGAAAGCTAAAGAGAAGGGAATTTCTCATGTACTGCTACGGGTTGTGGCGCGATAGGACCATAGCACGCTAGGAAGCTCTTCGGCCCATCCTCCCTTAAGAGGATCAAGCTTGGCTTTGAGCGTATGCTTGATAATCTTACTGATTGCTTCCACCTGTCCGTTAGCTTGTAGATGATAAGGTGTGGAGAAGTGTTGTTGTATCCCAACGCTTTCGCAGACATTTGAGAAATGGGAGTTATCAAATTGTTTCCCATTGTCCATTGTAATGGAAAGTGGTATCCCAAATCGGCATATGATAGATTCCCATATGAACTCCGTTGTTTTATACTCGGTTATTTTGGCTAGAGGTTCAGCTTCCACCCATTTGGTGAAGTAGTCAACTACTACGATCGCAAATTTTGTTCCTCCATTTCCTTTCGGCATGGGACAGATAAAATCGACCCCCATTTGGAGAAAGGCCATGAGGCGATTACGTAATTTAGCTCATTTGGTGGAAGGTTGATTCTGGGAGCAAACCTTTAGCATTTGTCACATCTTCTGGCAAATTCTAAGGCTTCCTTTTTTCATAGAAGGCCAAAAGTATCCTTGGTTCACGATTTCGTGTGCTAGTGATTGTCCTCCAGCATGGTTTCCACATATTCCTTCGTGCACTTCCTCTAGGGTACGTAGTTCTTCTTCTTCATTCAAACACATACGCAGAGGTACAAAATACCCTTATTTATATAGGACGTTATTGACTAACGTATACATGGCTGCCTTCGTGTGGAGTGTCCTTGCTATGATAGGATCTTCTGGACCTAACTTCATTTTTAGGTACATAAGGGTCAGTTGTCATATGAATTACTTCAAGCTCTTCGATCACAGGATAACAGATTCTTTCCACTGGGATACTATCAAATTTTTCAATCCCCTCACTTATTGCTAACCGGGCCAAGGCATCAGCGTGGCTATTTTGAGTTTGGGAAATTCGTTTGATCTTTACTTCCTGGAAATTTTTTCTCCTGTTTAACATTCTGGAGATAGCTGTTCATCATTTCATAATTTGCTTAATAAGCCTGATTGACCTCATTCACCAGTAGCTGAGAATCACTATGTACACGCGATCAATCCTCATTTCCTTCGCCATTCTTAGGCCAACTATAAGGGCTTCGTACTCAGCTTTATTGTTCGAAGCACTGAAGTCGAACGGCAATGCTTCACAAAAAAATTGGTGATTAGGGCTGATTAATACAACATCGGCTCCTGCTCGTGTCTCTGTGGATGATCCATCAACAAAAAGCCTCCATGGTTTGTTATGACAAGGCTCTTCTATCGTATCTGAACTAAATTCTGCAACAAAATCTGTAAGGGCTTGTCCCTTGATAGAAGTACGTGGTTTGTACTTTATATCAAACTGATCGAGCTCAATAGCCTATTTAACTAACCTCCCTGATGTATCCGATTTTTGCAGGATCTGCCTCAATGGGTAGTTAGTTAGTATCTCAATTGGATGTTCCAAAAAGTAAGGTCTTAACTTCCGAGCCGCGATTACCACTGCATAAAATAACTTCTCTAATGGGGAATAGCGGAGCTCGACTTCATGCAAAGCCTTGCTGGCATAGTAGATGGGGTGCTGTATTCCCCCTTCTTCTCTGACTAACACCGCGTTGTTGGCATGTTCTGATACCACAAGATACAACATTAATGTCTCTCCTGTTTTTGGTTTTTGATAACATTTTTGGTTTTTGATAACACAGGGGGATGTGCCGGTACAACTTTAGTTGGTCAAATGTAAGTTGGCATTCTGGTGTCCATTCAAATTTTTTCCCTCATTTCAACACGTCGAAGAAAGTCTACATTTGTCTGTTGATCTCGACATAAAACAACTTAAGGCTGCAACTCGTCCAGTTAAACTCCGAATCTCTTTAGGTCTGGTGGGAGAGCACATCTTGATTATGGCCCTTATTTTCTCTGGATTAGCTTCAATCCCTCTACGATTTACCAAGTAGCCTAAGAACCTCCCCGAGCTAACACCAAAGGCGCACTTGTGCGGGTTTAATTTCATTCCATAAGCTCGTAGGATTTTGAACATCTCAGCAAGGTGGTGTTGATGATCTTGGACATTCATGCTTTTTACTAACATGTCGTCGACGTACATCTCCATGGTTTTACCAATTTGCTTAGCAAACATAGAGTTTATTAAGCATTGGTAAGTTGCTCCAGCATTCTTGAGACCAAAAGGCATGACTTTATAACAGTAAAGACCTCGGTCGGTAATAAAAGTTGTGTGTTACTGATCCGGTTCATACATAGGATCTGATTGTACCATGAGTATGCATCCATGAAGTTGTGCAATTCGTGCCCAGCGGTGGCATCCACCATCTGATCTATCCTTGTGAGCGGGAAGCTGTCCTTTAGGCAGGTTTTGTTTAGATCGGTAAAATCGATGCACGTCATCCAATCTCCATTACTCTTCCTGACTAAAACAGGGTTGGCAACCCATTTCGGATATTTGGCTTCTCGAATAAACCCATTGCAGAGAAATTTTTGTACTTCTTTATTCAAGGCTTCATACCGTTCTGAGTTTAAAGGTCGACGTCGTTGCTACTTTGGTCGTACCTTTGGATCAACTTCCAACCTTTGACACACGGCCTTTGGGTCAATTCCCTTCATATCCGAATGTTCCCAAGCAAAAACATCACGATTTTCTTGAAAGAACTTAATGATCTTATCTTTGAGTGGAGATCGCAATTTACGACATACTTTGAGTTCTTTCTGAGGGTCACCCATACCGACCTTGATAGCATCCAGCTCTTCCACTGGTTCTCTTCCCCTTATCTTCAGGTGTGGATTCAATGAATTCAGTGTGGATTTGACTGTGCAGACCATGTGGACTTTTGGAGGAAAATGGATTTTCCCTTCTTTCGAATCAAGCACTACTTGGCATCTCTCAGCAACCTCTCTGTTCCCCTTGACCTACCCTATACCATGAGGCATTGGAAATTTGATGGAATAATGATACATAGACACAATTGCCTTAAGGTTGAACAACAAGGGTTGCCCCATGATAGCATCATAAGGGGATTTTGAGTCTAGGACCACAAATTCTGCGCTCAACTTGACTTGACGAGGGGATTCTCCGAGCTTTACATGGAGTTTGATTATCCCTTTTGCTATGGAGGGAGGGAGAACTATTAAGCCCTAGAACCATACTTGGATAAGGTTATAGGAAGCTCTGGGAAATTCCAATTCGTTCCAGGGTACCGATGTAAAGTATGTTAAGTGAGCTTCATGTATCCACCAATACCTTAGGAATATCCACTCCAAACATGAAAACGGAGATTACTAAGATCCCAGGATACGGATTTGGGTCTGCCTCCCTTTCTTCAAATAAGAGCTAGTCGTCGTGGCCTTTTTGCGATGTTTCTCAGTTATGCAAATCTCAGATAGGTCGGCCACGATAGGTTGTTTATATCTGAATTATCCCATTTGTGGATGTTGTTGATTCCTTATCATTTAGATCTGGGTGGAAGGTATGTTTACGCTGCAAGCTCTTGCTTCGACTTGATTTTCACGCACCATCCCTGGTCCATGGAAAGTTGGGAATTTAAGACAATAGTGATATATTGAGGTGGCTGACTGTAGCTCTTACAGTATGGGCCTTCCTAATATGACATTATATTTGGAAGGAAGATAAACAATAATGAAATTTGCTTGAATTCTTCTTTGACGAGGGGGCTCTCCCAGTTCTGTCATCGGGATGACCTATCCTTTAGCTGCTATAGGATATCCAGAAAACCCTTGTAACCTTTTGTAGTATGGCTGCAAATGTTGTTCATATATTCCCATTCGTTCTAAAGTTTGGGAATATAACACGTTAACCGATCTCCCATTATCTATCAGAGTTCGTTGTATTTGGGCTCCAGCGACTGTCATGGCTATGTCCAACACATCGCTTTGACCTTCTTCTGTGAATCCAAACCACTCTGAGTATGGAGTTTCACGAGCTTCAGTATGTACGTACACTAGATTGTGGTTCTGCCAAGTGCGAGCGTCACATGCAATTTTTCACCTAGATCTTAGCGAGCCTTCAAAACACTGGTTTTTGCTTATCAAAGTTCGGATCTCGACCCGGTGCTGTGCCTCCCGAGCTTGAGGTCCAGGTCGAACTTGCTGAGCTGTCCCTTGTTGGTTGGATGGTTGGACGTCAGCTGGGTTCGCCTCCCTAAGCTTAGCTACAAATTCCTGCAAATGACATCGCCTGATAAGCGTTTCCACTTCTTCTTTCAGGTTCATGCAGTCGTCAGTGTTGTGTCCTGCCATTCTGTGAAAACGACAGTACTTCGCCATCCTTTCCTACCGAATTCATTTTTCTACGGCTGAGGTCGGGGGAAGGTCTCCTTCTCCCCAGCTTGTAGGAAGACCTCATCCATGGTTGCATTCAATGGATGGTATTCACGAAATTTGTTAGGATATGGCCATGAACGATTTTGGTCTCTCATATCTTTTCTCCTATCTCGTGTAGCATCCTTATCCACTTATTTTCCCTTGGCTTGGTGCGAGGAATGCGAGTTAGGTTTGAAATCTTCCTGGTCGGAGATGGTTTCTTTTGCACTGATGTATTTTTCAGCTCAGCTCAAGAACTCGTGGTACGTACGGGGTCCGTCCTCGTGTACTGACTACGAAAATCTTATTTTTGGCATTAATTCAGAAAGTACAGCCATGAACGCAGCATCATCAGAGATTTTTTCAACTTCCATAGTCTGCTTGTTGAACCTATTTAGGTAGCTCTTGAGCGATTCAGTCTTCCCCTACTTTATGCTTACAAGTCGTTCCTTTGGTGTAGTTCTTGTTTTCGAACCCATGAACTGGGTAAGGAATGCTGTGGCGAGGTCACTCCAATTTTTTATTGACCTTTGGTGCAGTCTTCTGAACCATCTTTGAGCTTTATCTCCCAATGTTATGGGAAAAGAACGGCACATTATAGCATCTCCTACTCCCTGCAGTTCCATCCAGGAAGTGTACTTGTCTAGATGGCTAAGTGGATCTCCTTCTCCATCACATCCTATAAGTTGTGGCATCATCAACTTTTCAGGTAGAGGTTCAACGAGGATATCCTCGGTGAAGGGAGAATGACGTTTTGTGAAATATTCTTCTATCTTTCCTTTGTCCTTAGCATCCAAGTCGGCAATTCATTTTTTTAGGGCACTCATTTTAGGTCTAAGTTGTTCCGTTAGGCGTTCATCGCGGAGTTCATCATGTCTAGTAACTGGTGTTAAGGAGTGTTGGGAACCCAACCTATCGAATACTCTTTTGGTCCTCTTAGCGGTGGGCCTAGCCATCGTGGGAGAACTCCTGATCTCTTTAGTTCGCCTCTTAGAAGGTGCTTCTCCTGAGAACTGGAGAGTCCTTCTAGTGGGAGGTCGCCTGGTCTTCTCCTTGTGTGGGGAATTTACTTTGGTGTCTTGTGGTAAAGCATGGGTTTGGTTTCGTTCTAGCCTGTCGACTACATTTGTCAATTTTTCAATGGCCTCTCTCATTACAGCCATTTGAGGGTCAACTACTTCATTTCGAGTTCGCCTTCTCTCAGCACGTTGTAGGTTGCTGGTTTGTTTGGGATGAGTATAAGGCTGATTTCCAGATGCTGAAGAATTATCCATGATGATATTTCCTTATGGATATTGGTTGCAAGGAAAAATGGGGTTGCTTCCACAAGTTGGGCCCTCCTTCTAGCGCAAACTGTTGACACCAAAAATTGTAAGAACAATTTTCGAGCCAACTTCAAGGATAATAAGTACTTTTTATCGATTGTTATACAAAGGTTGATAATATAGTTACAAATGTGTTAATCTTGCCTTTTTCTAAGGAGATATTTGAAATATGATATGTAAGAACATTTCTTGAGTGAAAAAGAGTCATCCCCTCGTATTACCACTATTCTCCCTTTTATATGAGAGAAAGTACATGTTTCATTAATTTCCTATTTTGTCAGCCGCAATTCCGAGCTAAGGAAATACGTACGCTGAGATAATTCGATTGGCTACCGAGTTCAACATGGCAGTTTAATGAAGATCAAATCTTAAGTGGGCCCTAACAATTAATGAAACTAATATTGGGAAAGGAATCGGATTATTTAGTCAGGGCTGATGTAAGCACTAATGTCAGATTGTTCTCTCTAGATATTTCTGATTGGCCAACAAATTGATCATGTCAGTTATCTTTAATCATTAGAATCTTTTCCTTTTTCTTGGAGGATTACACAATCTTCCTCAACACGCTAACCATCCGAGCTGACCTCGCATTATCGAGCTCGCATTATAACGTGCTCATCACGTGTATTAATGCGATCTTACTGAGCTATAACCTCGGCATGTCAACAACAATTAATAATTCTATTTACCACCTGATTTTTGAATTGTAAACTTTATCCCCTTATTTTTGAATTGTAATCTTGAAAAGAAGTGTTTTAGGTAATTTTCTCATTTACTTTTGGCCAAGTACACGGCCGCCTTCACCTAACAACATAGTATTCTAATTTGCAATAATTACTTAATATTAATAATTAATTAATTAGCCCTCTTTTTGGTCCATTAAAATCGTAATATGTTTTTCTTTTTCTCATTTCTAATCATACATTTTTCAATAAAATAATAATACACGTAAATTAAAAAAATATTTTTTTTCAATCTATGTTCTTCCGAGAGAAAAAAAAAAAAAAAAAAAAAAAAAACTATTCCAAACTTTAAAATTTTAACCTAATGGAGGGCTAATTATATGAGAATCTTGCATTAAAATTATTTAAAAAATTTAGCTCATACTCGAAGGTAAATCATTGAGGCATTAGGAAAATTTCACTTGTGGTCCTCAATCTTTGAGCAGTGAAACATTAAAATCCTAAACTTTTTCATTAAGTAGTATATTACTCCCTCCGTCCCATTCATATAGGCTAATTTTATTTTTCACCTGCATTATGAATTTTTTTTAGGAATTGTAGCTAAGGTACCAAATATTTCATTTTGTAGGAGACTTGACCCAATTTTTTTATTTACGTCAATCAAGGTACCAAACATTTAAAAAATTCGCAATTGAAGACCAAACTGATGAAAACCATCAACCAAGCCTTTAGTTGATCTAAAAAAAGGAAAATTTGATAATTCTGACCAAATAAAAAAGAGCAAAATGATAATTTTACAATTTTAATATAAAGTAATTTAAAAAATTTTAATAAAGAAATAAAAAAGGTTGCTCGTGTTCATCTCCTTCATAAACTTATCCGCCCCCATCAAATTAATCCATCACATGTTGCTACCACAACCCCCACAGTTGCCGCTGCCACTGCCACCTAGGAATGACTAAAAAGTTCGTCGGCTCGGGCTCAACTCGAAAAAAGCCCAAGCTGGGCCTCGGATGCACCGAGCCCGGGCCGGCCGTATATTATAAAAAAAATAATTTAATAAATTATTTTTTTTATAATATACGAGACGGCTCGGCCTGCTAAGGCTTGCGCCGAGCCTCATTTTTTTGGTCGGGCTTTGCTCGGTTCGGGCCCAAAAAAGCTCGAGCCGAGCCCGACCTTTTTTTTCTGCGCGACTCGTTGACATAGCTACAGCCACCTGCCGCCACCACCGCTGCCACTTCCAATGAACAGTACACATTTTGGGGGCTCAGAATATGGATTTGTCAAAAATTATTCGGAAACCTTTAGAGGAATTTTGGCATCAGTGACTGGAGATGGCGAGTGGTGGTTGTAGAGGCAGCAAATTCTAGTGTATGGGAAAAATTTCTAGTGTTGATTTGCAGAATTTTATGGGGCTTGATTTCTTCATTGAGGAAAAAGAGGTGTAGGTGGCGATAGTAGTAGCGGTGGTGGCGACAACGTTGGAAAGTGGTGGTGGTGGTGGTGGTGTCGTGGTGGGTGACTCTCTAGAGGCCTGTTTGTTTCTAATTAAAATTAGATTTTAATCTAAATCAAAGTCAAACAATCAATATTAACCATGTCTTTTAGAGGTCCTACAACTTTTCAACCACACATTTAAAAAACTTCTATCACAATCTACTAAAAATCTAATTTTAATCTCTACCAAACACCCACTAAATTTGGTTTTGGGATGGGATGGGATGGGATGGGGTGGATAATTTTGATTTAGTTTTTTAGGTTTATTGTTTTTTGATTTTTAAATGGGGAAATGTGTCTTGACTGAAATGCCCTTGCCTTTATTTGGTTAAAATTATTAATTTTTTTTTTCAGGTCAATTAACGACTTGGTTGACTGTTTTCGTTAGTTTGGACTTCACATGCGAATTTTTTAAATGTTTGGTACCTTAAGTAGTACAAATGAAATGTTTGAGTTAAGTATGCTACAAAATAAAAGGTTTGATGTCTTGGCTAGAATTCTTCTTTATTTTAATGTTATTGAGAAAGCAATTTTTACAAGAATTTTTCTAGTTTACCCATACTTAATTATCAATAACTAGTAGCTAGTATTTAAAAATGATGGTGAGAAATACTATTAACCAATTAAATTCTACTCCCTTAAAAAACAATGTATATATTTGGATAATTCCAATGAGTATGTAAATTAAAATATGTACAATTCAAGATTAAGTGGAGAAAATTTGTTATAACTAAACAAATTAAATAAGGGTATATTAGTAAATAAACAAAACAAATATATTCTCAATAAAAAAAGCAAGACTATAAATTGGAATAGTAAAATAAGGAAAATCAGCATATATAAATCGAATGGTGAGACTAGCATTTAAGTTATACAAGAATAG
Source organism: Fraxinus anomala (assembly GCA_903798345.1). Classification (NCBI taxonomy): domain Eukaryota; kingdom Viridiplantae; phylum Streptophyta; class Magnoliopsida; order Lamiales; family Oleaceae; genus Fraxinus; species Fraxinus anomala. The sequence goes on from CAIGRN010075535.1 coordinate 9,258, forward strand.
CGAGTTTGTTCTTTTTGAAGTTAAATTTTGAACTGATTAATTAATAATACTCTTAGGCCCTATTTGTCTTACATTCTTTTAAAACTCTATTTTCTACATATAAATTCAAAAATTTCTCCTACTTTTTAATCAAAAATTTAAGTTTGTATGCAATATTATTTCATTGAAAAATGTGATTAAAAATGAGAGAGGAAAAAATATATTTTGAAAATTTTAAAGGCCAAACAAGGGCTTTAATAAAAAACAAAGTAGACGAAGATTAAAAAAATATGTCTTCTATTTTGATTACTCTGCCAAATTGTCCCCAATCATAGCCAATTAGTAGATCCCACTCCTCATCCCCTATAACCACCAAAATTTGTTTGAGAAGAACGTACCATCATAAAAAGTTTCATATACCATATTGAGTAACCATAGCCAAATTTGTCATTTCATTCGTATTTAGATATATCAATTTTTGAGAAGATCGAAATTAAAAGAGTATATCAAACTAGCACGTACAATATTCAATGTAAGAACGGTAAGTGCTACAAGTGGGGTCTACCAACTCATTGTCCAATCAATGTGCTACATAGCATTGCTTGAAGAAGAGGCCGCTTGATTAAAATGGAATTGGCAGAGGCTATGGAGAAATCGAAAATTGGCAAACCATGTAAGTGAAAGGAAACAATTGACATGTGCCCCTTATCTTTTCATATTTATGATTTTTATCTTAAAATTTATTAGTTATGTTAGAATTTGGGCGTGACCTGAATTTGTTGTTGAATATGTTGAAAATCCTAATTAAAGTGTACATTAAGAAGAATTATATTGGAATGCTTTTGGAATCTTATTCGAAATGTATTTGGCAAATTCTATTTGAATTTCTATTTGGAAGCCCTATTGGGAGTTAAAATTGTCTTAGACTTGAAGAGATCAAGATAAGGAAATTCTTGGACATTCTATTTCATCTACAACTATACATTTATGGTTTGGATTATTCCCTATGTATATTTAACTCTTCTCTACAATTTATTTGTGTTAGTTTTACCCCATTATGGGGTTGTTAACCTGGTTATAGGTTGATTTAATCTTATGGGAGGTTTGTTTATCCTCATTATTAGTTAGACAAATTATAAACAAAAATCGTTGTAATTATTTCTTTATATTTCCTTTACTCTACAAATTATATTGTTCTTGTGAGTTTATGATCTTTACTTTATATTGTGTCTATAATATTTTATTTTCTCCAACAAAGTGGTATTTGTTTAATCCGGTTTCTTCCACGTTTCACAAAAAAATGGTATTCGAGCAAAATGCATGGAAATTCTTGGGAGATCGAGTTAAAAAGCTTAGCTTGTCTTTCTTGATAGCAACCATGAAGTTTGATGTTCTGCTATTGGATAGCACTACAAGATTTTCGTTGTGACAAATTAGGAAGCGAGCAATGCTTGCTTATATGTGATTGATTTCGTAGTGTTTTTCCCCGCTTCATATTTGTTATCTTATATAGTTGTGATCTCACTATTGAAGAAGTTCATGATGCTCTATATTCAAATGAGAAAATGAAGTATTTTGTTGAAACTAAGGCTCATGGAGATGGGTTGTTCTTGATGGTGGTTGTACATGGGTAAATTAAGGTCTAGCTTCAAAATTTATTACAAGAATTCGGGACACTTAATTGAGGATTGCTATAAGTTGCAGAATAGAAAAAAATTTGGCTGTGGCTTTTCAGAAGGGAAAGCAATTGATACTTAGGTGAAGGAATTGTTAAAACTTTTCATAGTGATAGAGAACTTTTTTACATATTTCAGACTAGTACTCCAAACCCGACGAGGATTGAAATCTTGATACAACTTTCACTTATGTATTCCAATCAGGATTTGTTTTCAACATATGAAACAATTTCGGAAGATGTTCTGGTAATAGAAAATAAGACATCTTATTAGATAACTGATATTATTCAGGTCAGTAAAGTTATTTAATAGGACGATTAGAACACTTGTTGCAATAAGATACGTTCTAAATCTGAAGAGAAATCTTATCTCATTAAGTACTCTTAAATCAAAAGGGTAAATGTATACTGTTAAAGGAGGAGTCCTAAAAGCTATTAAAGGAGCCCGTGTTTTGTTAGAGGGTCATAAAAAATCTAATTTATATATCTTGCAGTGTTATACAAAATTTTTGAGCAATCGACATATTTTAAGAATTCATGTGAATTTGGAGTTGAATATTGTACCGTTGGAGTCTAATTTGAGGTTTTCTTTAAAGAATACATCTCAGTTGAATTTAGAAGATATAGATAAATTCACATTGTCACCATTTTCGACAATGTCATTGTATTCAATTGCTAGTAACAGACCCATTTTTGGGAATAAGATTCCATATATGTACAATTATGCTGATTTAGTTGATGGTTTAAATACGGTTAAGAGTGTTAAGTCTAGCTAAAATCATTCTTTTGATGCATTCAATTGTAATTCTGTTACTGGGCTTGTTTTAGTCTTATTTGGTGATCATTAGATCGCTTTTGTCCCTAATTGGGATGGCAAATGTGGAGAATGTTTTTAGTTGGAAATTTTGTTAGAGAATTTCGTTTGTGTTTTTGTTGAAATGTTGAAATTTGTTCTTTACAATGAATTCTTTGTTGAAAATAATTGAGAATTCTAATTAAAGCGCACGATAAGAGAAATTCTATTTGGAATGTTTTTGAAATCATATTCGAAGTTTATTTAACAAATTCTAGTTGAAGTTCTATTTGGAAGCCTTATTGGGAGTTGTAATTTATGTTTGACTTGAAGAGATCAAGATAAGGAAACTCTTGGACATTCTATTTTATCTACAACTCTACTTTTAGGGCTTGGATTGTTCCATATATATATATATGACTCTTCTCTAAAATTTAGTTGGATGTTGCCCCATTATGGATTGTTAACCTCATTATAAGTTGGTTTAATTTTATTGGAGGTTTATTTATCCCCATTATTAGTTAGAGAAATTGTAAACATAAATCATTGTAATTCTTTTTCAATATTTTAGTGAAATCTCCTTTACTCTGCAAATTATATTCTCCTTGTAAGTTTGTGATCTTTACTTCATATTATGCCTATAATCTCTTATTTTCTCCAACAAAGTATTGGTTGAATCCGGTTTCTTCCGCGTTTCACAAGAAGTTATATGAGATCTTGGAAATGTGTTAGTTTTAGTGCAAAGTGACGGATTACATTGTTTATTTTGTTCAAGAAAAATAAATACGACGAATCTTCTTTGGACAACATCAATATGAAAATATCATTATTGAAACTTAGCGGACAAATATGATGATCAGTAAGGTTCTTCTAGCTTTAATAAAACACAGAACTAGTAACTTATTCTAGCTAATGCTCCACGCACTACAACTTTTAGATTAGGCTACTCACTAGAATTGGATTGTAAGTTGAAGGATCAGAATCCATTCTCTTTTAGTACATTTTTTCCCCCACATGTCGAGATTATTCTATGACATACTGCAGTACTCCTATGACAAATGAAACCCAAAAAAGTTGATACAACGACACCTCCTCTCTTTGTAATTTTGTTAGCTTTGGTGGTCTGCGAGGTTAATCCCATTATCACCAGTGCCATTTCCAGTGGGAGAGTGGTGGATGCCAGGATCTTGGTGCGTGAAAGTACAATCATAGAGAATGGCGTTGTTTACTCCCTGAAAATTGCTGTTTATGAATGCAGTTATCTGTGTTGATTGTGTTGCCTTTGCTTTATTGAGTTTGTCCTTATATCTTTTTAGTTCACTTCTATCAATGCTTGACTGCTCATCATCAGTCCCACCTTTAATACTTATGGTCTTGTGGAGACTGTGAGGGTCGCCTTTGGAGTAATGGTTTTTCGGGGTAGGACTTAATTCCATTATAGCTCCTTTGTTTTCACCAGCAAGTGTTATCATGCTCATTCTGAGCTCTTCAGAATAAGAAAGTTTCTTGTTTGCACCTTTATCTTTCGTTAGTTCTCGCTTTTCACTGGATTCAATTCCGTCATCATGAGTATTGGGCATCACCTTTGGATCGCCAAAGGTTTCTGGGACCAGCACCAATTTTTGCTCGACTTCGGAAGGTATCATTGTTTCATGTGCACTTTCTGTCTTTATCTGTGATGGGGGTAGTGTTAAAGGCGATGGATGGCGAGAGGCAACCTTAGTTTTGGGGGATTGGGCTGGTGTTGTCGCCAAAGGTTTGACAATTTTTGGAGATGACGCAGGTGTGGCAGCCTGGCCAGGGACTAATCCATTGCGGGTTGCTGTTGCAATAGGTTTTGGGACTGGAGAAGTTGGCACTGAGGAGGAAGGATCTAGTGTTTGTGTTTTAGGAGATGAAGGTATTGAAGGAGATAATACATTTGTCGTTGGCGATACTTTGGAGGCAGGAGATGTTGGCAACGAATTTGAAGCTTTGACAGTTGGGGATTTCGATGCTGATGGACTAGTGTTTACAAGAGGTGGCGGTGCAAATGGGGACCTCGGTGTAGATGGTACAGGAGCAGGTGGTGCCATCGGAGATTTTGGGGTGGGCGGTGCCGGTGCAGGTGGTGCAACTGGCGATCTTGGCGGAGCTGTAGTTGGTGCAGGTTGTGCAACTGGGGATCTTGGTGGAGCTGGTGGAGCTGCAGCTGATGCAGGTGATGATGGAGGTGGTGCATCAGTGGAAGGAGGAGATGCATCAACTGGTGGGGGTGGAGGATTGGGCTCCTGAGGCTGACTAGGGAATGTAGGTTGCACTATAGAAGGCCGTGGAGCTGGAGCAGAAGGAGCAGTCGGCCGTGCAGCTGGGATGGGGGCTGGGGCAGCTTGGCGAGCCATTGGTAAAAACCATGCCGGACGAGGTTGTACTGCCATTGTACGGTAAAATGTTGGAAAACCACCCCAAAGGATATTTAACAATGAAAACTATAATTGAATACAAGGATGGAAAGTCGGATTATGCTCTTATATATAGTCTAACAACTACACTAAACAAAAAGGGAACACAAGAAAAGAGATAGAGAAGATTGTAAGAAAAGTATCAGATTCAACAACAAAATTCAAGCTCACTAAAGTTACTTAAGAATGTCATTACCTTTTGGTTGGTTCATTCATCCAAAAAAAGAAAAGTGTTGCATTCAATGTCCCACCAAGGGGTCACTTACGGTCTCAGAGACTTCACAAAAGTTCCCTTAATCTATCTTCAATCTGCATTATTCCTTTTTGTTAGCACATATTCTCACTTGGTTGTCAAATGTTCTGGAAATGCCAACCTCTTCTCTATGTAACATGATTCAATGTGTCAATTGAGGCTACTACTGCTAGGCACATTTTGCACGGTGTATAATCTCTTGTTTTCTCTCTATTATGCATAACCTGTGACCCTACTTAGTAAGCACAACAATGAGAATTCAAGGTACACAAAATCTACTATTTATTGAGATTCTGCTATCAAATCTGCTACAGCTTTATTGCCCCCCATTGCTGTGTCTGTCTTGACTTTGCTTTATATAAAGATGTGATTCTGCCCCTTCTTTTCCTTTTGGCATTTTTGGCTTTTGGGATGGCTTCAACAGGGTTCCACCAAATTCAGGGTTCCTTTTGGTGTTATCTAGTGTCCGAGTTTATTTTTGTCAGATGTCTTGTACATAGTATTCATAAGTATGTGGCAGTGATGGAATGTGAGTAGAATACCTCCGATTCCATCTTGAACATACTTGTCGAAAAGCTTAAACGAGAGGAAACTAACTCTAGGGGACACAGAGAAACAATACGACGAGACTGATCTTAAAACTCACGAGTTTATGATTCATTTCAAGTTATTCTTTTTATTCCCTGTTTGTTATCATCGTTGATCGATCAACAGTAACAACAATAACCAACATACGTATTTGATTGGTTGGACTAAATATCATAATATACAACACTTTTAACTTTCCTTTCTTACTGAGCAATGAATTCAGACAATGGAATCAAAGTCTTGCTAGAATTATCAAGTTAATTTCTAAAATTGACAAAATAAGAAATTGCATATGAGACGCCTGTCTTACTCAAAGCACTTGGAGTGGGGTTATTGTCTCTTAAGAATTAAGTTATGAAAACCTGTGAATTCAAGGCCATTTGGTGAATTCAAATACTTTGAAGACAATGTCAATTCCAGTAGGAATCTGCCAAATGAAGAGGATTACATTTAAGGAATTCAACGCAATGTGAAGATTTCTGGCCGTTTCATTTCCCTTTTGCATTGGAGGGACTGGAGCTGCAGCTGCTGCCCATAGAACTGTAATAGCTGTTCGATTGTAATAAACCAAAAATTTCAGCTTTTTTCACCTACAAATGCATATTTATAACAATGTTGCAGAAACATGATCGCAATTGTTAAATTGCCTAATCTAAAAGTTTAAGTCCTTAGATGGGTACTAAATTTACCTATTTGAATTCCTTCATCAACACGTTCCCTCAAGTGAAAGTCGATTTTTTTTTTTTTCACCAAAAGCCTCAGAAGTGCATAGTTTCACATTTATGGTTTGTTTGGTAAGGTACAATGTAGAGTACTCGACAAGATTAACGAAGTTAAATAAGTTAAAACCTTAACCATTATGTTCTCGAGTTATATCAAATACTGTGTACCGAACATGCTCTTAAAATATAAACAAGAAGTAGCCACGTTGTATTATAATATGGAAACAAAATTTTATGTACTGGTACTCACCTGCCCCTGCAAATAAATGGGGTCCTGGGAATAGCTTTCCTGTCTTGAATCTATTGGAATTTTGTATCGAAAATTAGTTTTGACCAATTTTAAATGATTATTTAAGTGAAAATTTTTATCTGGTGAATGAAAAATTAAACCAAATTTAATGTCACTTAAATACGAGAATTATTGAAAAATTACGTAGAATAT
>CAIGRN010075538.1:0-12104 GCA_903798345.1 Fraxinus anomala
GGGTTAGGAAAAACATTTTTGGAGAGGATTGATGGTGCTTTCTACATAGCGTGTGAATTAGCGATGTCACGTTTCCTATAATTTCAAATAGGCCACTTGATATTTTACATGTTTGATACGCTTTATTCAGGCTTTGAATTGTGGACACGTCATATCTTGTTGAGTGGAGCATATTGATGTTGAGTCGGATTTTATTGATAGAGACACTGCGTCTATTAACCTCGACCATGTTAACTTTGGTGATAATTGGATTTGAATTATCGTCTTTAACTTATGTTTTTTTGTTGTCTTGATGGACTTAAGCTCTAGTCTCTCCATATCACTACTATCATGACTTGGGGTGTGAATTAACGATGTCACGTTTTCTGTAATTTCAAATAGGCTATGTGATATTTTACATGTTTGATACGCTTTATTCAGTCTTTGAATTGTGGACACGTCATATCTTGTTTGAGTGGAGCGTTGAGTCGGATTTTATTGATAGAGACACCGCGTCTACTAATCTCGACCATGTCGACTTTAGTGATAATTTGATTTGAATCATCGTCTTTAATTTATGTGTTTTTGTTGTCTTGATGGACTTAAGCTTGAGTCTCTCCATATCACTACTATCATGACTTGAGGTGTGAATTAACGATGTCACGTTTCCTGTAATTTCGAATAGGCTGTGTGATATTTTACATGTTTGATACGCTTTATTCAGTATTTGAATTGTGGGCACGTCATATCTTGTTTGAATGGAGCATATTGATGTTGAGTCGGATTTTATTGATAGAGACACCACGTCTACTAACCTCGACCATGTTGACTTTGATGATAATTGGATTTGAATAATCGTCTTTTAACTTATGTGCTTTTGTTGTCTTGATGGACTTAAGCTCTAGTCTCTCCATATGACTTGAGGTAGGATCTTAGAGTTATAGTATTTGTAGAACTTTGTTAATTGTTTTAAGTTAAACTCTAGCCTCTTGCTCTTGTGTTACTTCTTTTTTGTTTCTCGTGAGTGACTTGTCCCAAATGGATAACCTACGCATCTAACACATTCGTAGAGTAATTCTCGTGCTCTGTACTAGGAAGTGCTCCGAATTCCTATAGTCAAAGAGAACTTTGAAAATTGGACACTCGCATAATAGCGTGCATTCAATTTTTTGTTCACAAGGATTTTTAATAACTAATTCAAAATTCAAAATTCAATATAGACCTTACTTGATTCTCATTTTTTTTAAAAGAAATTTTTCTCCATCTTCTTTTCAATTATACATTTTCAATAAAATAATATTACACACAACCCAAAAATATTTTCTTTATTTTTAACCACACATTTTCCACAAATCTACAATTTCAAAATGCATTTTACACAAAAAAAGGGAGCTCAAACATGCCCATAGCAAAAAAAAACAAAATGTAATGTTCTAAACATTTAAATTATAATCAAGGTGGATTAGTAAAAACAAACTATGCAACTGAAGGGAGAGATAAAATATTGAATTTAATAAGGATATTTTATATTGAATCTTACAACACGTACATCAAGATTTATATAAGACATATGATACTTTATCATTTGTCAGCTTAAAACATAATCAATTTTTTTTATCCAATATTTCATCACATTATATAATTCATTGTGTACATTTTTTATGTACAAGTAGTAAAATCTTTTTATAATATTCGATAACTCAATAATTAATGAGTTATGCTTGGTGTACAACTTTGTTGACAACTTTATTTATATAATGTCACGTGACATTATATCATTTGACAATTTTAACAAAAAGGTTATTTATCTAATCAACAATTTTTTGCCAACGCACCACATTGTCAACAAAGTTGTAGATCTTCGTGCAAATAGCAAAATTCATAATTAATTTCAAATTAAGAGTTAATCAATGGTATACGTCAGCATGGGTACTAGGTCATGCAACGATATTATAGTGATCGACCGCACAATAGTATGTCAGATAGCGACATTTGAAAAAAATTTAAAAAGTTGCTTTGTTTATTCAAATATGTTGTTAAAAAATATAAAAATAATTAGCATTAGAGTACAAAAATGCATATTTGGTAGAAATTAATATTCTGATTTTAATATAAGTAAAAGTCAACAATTAATTTTAACAACACATTTCATAGGTTCTACAATTTGTCAATCACATATTTTATCAACTGTTATTAAGATCTATTAAAAATATGATTTTAATCCCCATCAAACGAGGGCATAATAAAGAAAATAGAAAAAACTAAATCAACATTTTTATTTTAAAATTTTAAAGTTTTGATTACGCTATAGCTGAAAAAATTGGGAGATTGAAAGATTATAAGAGGGAAAATATATATATAAATATTTTTGAAGTACTAATACTATTTTTTAAATTAGTTAAAGTAAATAATATTGTTAAACGAAAAATTTTAATTGTAAAATAATATATATATGAATACAAGTTTTTATGAAATTGTGTATATATGTAAAAATGTTGAATAAGGGTTGAATGCTCTTATTTTTCCATTTCAAGATCGATATATTTTCCCTTTTTCAAGGATGGGAAAGAACTTTTGAATTGTATCCTTAAATATCGTAGGTTGGAAATTACTTCCCCTAAAAATAATATATTAGTCTAATAGTGAAACTTTTATAAGAAAAGTATTGGCTGATTCTGATATTATATAATACCCCTATCACATAAAATTAGTTTTAAAACTTCAAAAGGGTTGTTCTTATTGCTGTAGATCTCAATGGAACATTTTCGAAGTATGAATGTTTTTATAATTTACTTCTTCAAATGCATTTAGTTGTCTTATAAAGATATAATCGTAATTTTTTGTGACATTATTTAAGATATGACAACAAAAATATACATTAACAATTAACAAAACGGAAAAAGTTAATATTTTTCAAACTAAACTGACGACCTAACTCATTTTGTTGATCTATTGATGAATCGGATCTTATTTCTGTTAGTGTTTTTGACGATAATGTATTCTTTTGTGATTTTTCTTGTACACAAAATTAAAAAATAATTGATATGTCAGTTTAGTAATTTATTTATCAATGTTGAAAAAAATCATATAGCAAATATATGACATATCATACAACACGTGTCTTTATCAAATACGTGATTGTGCTCAGATACCAATATAATGCAACGACATATGCTAATTATAATTAACACTTCAAATTTTGTTTTATATCAAAAATTGGGTAAATATGAAGAAAAAAAATTCAAATGATTTTATTCAATATAAAAATAGTCAAGAGCAATACAAAGTGCCTGTTGTTTACGTTTTAATAAAAATTCTAATTGACAAAGTTCAATATAATTACACATATGTTGATGTCCCATCATCTCTCCTAAAAGTAATTATCGAATCATAGTTTAATGAATAATAAAACAATTAAATAAAAACCATAAAATTAGAAATATTAAAAATATAAATCGTCAAACCAAAGACGAATCGCAGTGGTCGAAAAAGATATGACATATATATGCTTAGCCAAAGATGGTTCCACAAATTCATAAATATGAGCTGTAAAGGGTGGTTTTAAAACCCGTTTTTGAAAGTGAAAAAATGTTTTCTTAATCGAGTGTCCATTTGATGAGATTTTATTAGCTACTTAAGTATGATTGGATCTGTGTTTTCTTTGGAGCGATCTGAGCCGCTGGTTTTGATCAATGACTGAAAATAATTTTCCCTTTTTACTTGGTAATCTGAATGGTTATTATCATTCAGATTAGATGTTTTCTGAAGCAAAATTCTCTTTGGTTTTCTCGAGGGTTCTATCTCTCAAGTTTGGCGATCTTCTTCTTTGGTCGTAACATTTTTTCAGTTTGAAAATTAGAATCTGAGCTTGTAGATCGGTTGTTGTCTGGTGTGTTCAGAGTTTAGGCCTCCATTCGAAGTCGGTAAACCTACACAATGAAGGCAGCGAAGTTTTTTCTGATTATTGTATAGTATAGGTTGAAATTGGGAGATCCTTTTGGATTGACAATCGTGTGTGGTTTGAGTCTTGGTTGTACCGATATTTGACTCTCTCTCTTGAAAGGTTCTTTGCGTAAAGTGACATGCTCTTTACCTCTGGGCCCCTCAGATTAGGTATTGCCGAACTGGGTGACCATATCTTTGTGTTGTGCTTACTGTTTTCTGTGAGTTTGTGGTTCGGTTTCTACATTCTGCCTATATATATATATATGTGTGTGTGTGTGTGTGTAATTAAAATGATTCGTGTCAATAGATAAATCTAAAATAGAAATTTCATATAATTAAATCATGTTGAAATGAGAATCAATCTTAATTAATTGCAAAAAAAAAAAAAAAGAATTAGAGTACTTGTCAATTTATAAGTAGCTTATGTTCATCATTTAAAAGAATTTAAAAATAAAAAGAGAGAAAAGAAAGAGAGAAATACGTTATCTTTTTAGCATAACAAAAAATTTCATCAAAAACCAAAACAATCATATTTTTTTATTGTAGAATTTGTCTCAAGCAAACTGACTTCTCCAAAACTCCATTATCAGCATGAATACATCACATGCATAAACATCATATAAGCTATTTTCGAGTTTTGAGAAGCTCTAACCTACAATAAATTATTTTCATTAACAACAGTTCTATAATGAGAAATGTTGATTTTTATTGCTATATAGATCTTAATTATGTTTATTACATAATGTACGTACTAACACAAAACAATACCGCATCTCCTCTGACATTTATTTATATTAATTATTATTAATAAATTAGTCATATCTCAATCACCTCCACATGCTCTCCATTGACAGGAAATTAAAAAACGCAGTCTCAATAAACTCTCCCCATCTTCTCTCCACGTATGTCATCTATATATATTGGAATTTTTAATCTGTTAATATTGTGTATGGATGATTTAGAATTTCAACATATATTATCATGTTATAATAATTTATTTAGTTTCACATAATGATAAAAATATAGCAAAAAATAATTGAGCGGCTATAATATTGCGTAGTTAATAAAAAAAATTTGTGGGAATAAAATTACCATATCATTTGATATTTCCTTTTTATCTAAACTTAGATATCATAAGGATTCACACGTAACTACCAATTAAAATAACCTTTAAATAAGAGTAAATATAGCATTAAATAAAATTTTATCAAATTATATAGTAGCATTTTGTATGCATTAATTTTATTACATTAAATATATTATTTAGTTGTTAGGGTATGTGTCAAACAACCAAATGAAATGGCCATTTAAATAAGGGAATATGAATGTTATTTTTTAAATTGATTAATTCAATCGAGAGAATATATTTAAGTTATATTTTTATAATACAAGTTGTTAATAAAAAATCAATATAATATTAAAAAGATTAAGTTAGGGAATAACTGTCAAATGGTACAGAAAAGGAATTTTTTTAATTTCACGTTGAATAAGTTGAATTGATGTTATTAATTAATTATTTAAAAAATTAAAATTAAATAAAGGTACATTATGTAGCTAAATATGTAAGGATAAATTGAGTATTTAAAGGCTTCTTCTCACTCATTCTTTTTAATATATCGTAGATTGTAGATGACTATAAAAAACACCTTATGTGGAACAATTACAAATATATATTATTATAAATAGATATCCCTTGATTTAAACACAAATCACACGCTATATTTTGCCATGGAGTAATGTTTCACGACTTTTCTAATTATTAGTTTTTCATTAAATGATTTTTCTAAAACTATTGTTATCTTTTCCTAAACTTCAACATCAAATCAATAAAAAAATAATAATAAAATGTTGAAAAATGAGGGATAGATGATTGAGAAAAAATTAGTATTTTTTAGATGAAATGAATTAGTAAATAAATTTTTAAAGAATAAAAGAATTAAAATTTGATATTTAAAGTTTTACGTAAGTCATACAAATAGTGTGATTTGTTATTTTTTATCGAGGGTATCTTAGCTATCAACTTTTTTAACGGAAAATTTATAAATTTTTTAGCAATTTTTTTTAAACGCCTAATATAAAATGTAGTATTTAAAGTATATATTTTAAAAATACATACGTAAAATATAAGTAGATCCTATATAAATAATGTAAATGGTGTATGTGAAAGCAAAAAAATAGATAAATTATTTTGAAATCATTTATAAACGCTTGAATCACTTTTAATTTACATATTTTGTGCGAGTAAATTCATTTGACCTCACCTAGTGTTATTTGTGTCAAAATCATATAAACAAATTAATGGACTTGAGGCCCAAACCCCATTTGAAAAAAAAATAAATAAAAATTCTTTGTTCTTGCCTTGAAGAAAAAGAAAAAGAAAATCAAACAAACAAAACCCTCCATGCTCTCTCCTCTAGTAATCCTAAACTAGAGTCCAGAGAGAGTGACTGAAATACGGACAAAATAACATATTCAGTGCAACGACGTCGTATTCAAAATGTTCAGGAACCAGTATGACACCGATGTGACAACATGGTCGCCGGCGGGGCGTCTCTTCCAGGTGGAGTACGCGATGGAGGCGGTGAAGCAGGGCTCGGCAGCGATAGGGTTGAGATCGAAGAACCATGTGGTGTTGGCATGCGTAAACAAGGCCAATTCCGAACTTTCCTCTCACCAGAAGAAGATCTTCAAGGTTGATGACCATATTGGAGTCGCTATCGCCGGCCTCACAGCCGATGGCCGCGTCCTCTCCCGCTACATGCGCAATGAGTGCATCAACTATTTCTACACATACGAATCACAGCTCCCAGTCGGCCGCCTCGTCGTTCAGCTCGCTGACAAGGCCCAGGTTAATTATCTTTCACAGTCTTTCGTAAAACCCTTATTTTCTTAGCTTTATTTTTATTTTTTATTGATTTTTTTAATTAATTGTCTAATATGTATGTCTGTGCGTCTATTGTGGAGAAAGATTTAGTTGGGTTCTGGATACCTTTGAAATCTATAGATTTTAGATTGGGAGTTGATAGTGTGAGAGTTGTGTGATTGGATCTGGGATAATTGGAAGTTTTGTGAAAAAGTCAAATATTATCCCTTTTAACTGTACGGTAAATTATTTATTTTTCTTTTTATTTACATTTTCAGTTTCCTGTGTGCGCTCTTGTGAATCCTAATTATATCTAAAAGTGATACATTTAAGATAGCGGAAATAGTGGATTTAGGGTTTTAGATTTGGAGTGAATATGGAAATCTTGTGAAACACAAAAAGAGAAAAAAAAGGAGGGAAAAAAGGGGGTTTGTAAAAGAGTTAGAAGCAAGACTATATTAGGACTGGACGCCTGTGGAACAAACATTATGTCTACTTATGCTCACAAAATCCATATAAGTGGAAGGCTGAAAGCTCTAATTGCTTGCTTCTTAGGATACACCACCTATTTTAAGAGAGTGGGCGAGAAATGGAATCTGGTCTTCTTCTCCCACAGGATGCAGTTTCCAATTCCTAAGATCACTGCATTCAAAGGGAGGTTAAGCTTAAAATATTTTCTTCTCAGTTGCACTTTTAATGAAAACTTTTCAGGCTTTTGCCTCGAGTCCCACCTCACGTGAGAATTTAATTAAATGCCTCAAAGCTTACACCTTAAATGACATTCACAAGGCTTACGCCTTGATTTCTGAAACTTGCTCCTCGTTCCTCGACTATGCGAGGCTTAGTCGTTCACAAGGCTTACGCCTTGATTTCTGAAACTTACTCCTTGTTCCTCGACTATGTGAGGCTTAGCAACTAACATGTTCATCCATTCTTGCCTTCTCTAGTCATGTTATTACTTAGCTCTTTGAGCTATTTGTTTATAACTTAAAAATGTTTTATGGGTTCTTTTTATTTTCTACTTTTTGCCTTTACATGGTAGAAAGTGGAGAAGGAGATGACACTATTGCAAATGTGGGACAGTGATAGAATGAGAAGACACTGCTAGTTATGATAGTTCCCTTAAAGATCCTCTTAGTATTGATGAATGATATAAGATACTTCTGGGTTATTTTTACCTGGTTATGTGACTTGCTGCTTGATTTATTATATATATGTTCACAAGATGGATTGTTACGTTTTTTAAGGTAGTTTATTATGACCTTATTTTTGTACTTTTTGTTCTTTGAATTATTATATTGATTTGTCTAGAGGCTACGTCTCAAAAAGTCTCAAGGCTCATGCCTCCTCAGAATTAAAACGCCTCCGGCAACGGAAACATTGTGTAGTCCTTTTACTCAGTTTTGCCACAGCATACACGACTTTTCTATTAAATCTAGATTGAAGTGAAAAGAATCTTAAGATAAATGTTATTTAGCTATCTGTTGTTTAGTTGAATTTAAAAGGAAATTAAAGAGAGAAATGAAAGACTGAAACTTTGGGTATTGTGATTATGTGGCATGGTTGTGAGTTCTTCAATAAGTGTGTCTTGATTTATCAGGAGGGATCCTGTGTATGCTATGGTGCTACATTTTTGTATAGGGTTTGTCTTTGGGACAGATTTTCTCTGTTTCAATGGCTTCAAAATAGAAAAGACCATCTTAGATATTTTTTTTCACTTATATTCAAATGCTTTAAATACTAATGGCATCTCAATATGCCTTGACACTGTGTGCTCAATTTCAGTTCAGTTTTTAATTTAGAAGGCTAGTTAGTTTGAACTAGTTTAGATTACTTATGGCCAGAAAGCTGTTTGGTTCAGCTTTTTTCTTTTTTTTACTTAATATCATTTTTATTTTAATTCTTTCTTCTTCCATTGTTGTTGTTCTTTAGCTTTTTGTCTTATGTCCTAGAGTTTAATTTTTTTTGCTGAATGGAAGCTTTGTCATGTGGAAGATATGATAAGAAGAGGAAATCAGGAAGTTCTCTTTCATAGAAAATCATGCTGTCGCTTGTGACTTGTTAAAAAGGTGTTCTAATAGGAATGGGAACTAATGAATTTTTAAGCCTCGTGAATAATTTAGTACTAGACTTTACAAGATTGGGACTTAATCATACTTGTCAGTGGTAATAGCCGAGGAGTGCAAAGGCTTTATGACTTTTAATCATTGCCCATTTTCAATGGAGTTCAGGAAAGAGTTTGTTGATGCAATCTGATATGATTTCATAAACTTTACTTAATTGAATACAGTATAAAATCTTTAATAATAGCTACATTGAAATAATTTTTTATACCTTTCTGTTATGAGAGTTCTGTGGTTTTTGCCTCTTGCCACTGGCATAGTTGTGGTTGTCCAGTGGGTTTCTATGGTTTATTCAATGGATATATTGGGCGAATGTAACATTTACGAGTTAGCATTTTTTATTATTGGCTATTTCCTAAATGTGGAATCTGCTATAGATTTGCCAGCTCATTTTAGGCCTAATGCTATGTTTATATCTTGAAACTAGTAAGGAAAAGATAAGTAGATAACGCGGTTAATGTTGCAGAGATGTGAAATTCTCATTTTATTTGGTTGCCTAGGAAAATCAATTAAGAATTTGTATTTGATAATACCATGTGTGTGTTTGGTCTGGGTACCTATTTTCACTGGGAGAAGGAGAAGGAGAAGGAGAAGCGGGAGGGAGGTGCCTTTTTAGCCCAGTTAGATATTTGTCTTTTTCTAACATTAGCCTTTCATCCTGGCCTTTCATGTTAAATATATATAATCCTAGTTATTTGTTGTTCACTGGATCATCTTCATATTTGTCTGTCTTTTCCTAACAGTAGCCTTTCGTGTTAAGTGTGTATAATCGTAGTTATTCATTGTCCACTGGATCATCTTCCTTTGCAGGTTTGCACACAGCGCTCATGGAAACGGCCTTATGGTGTTGGTCTTCTGGTTGGTGGTTTAGACGAATCTGGTGCCCACCTGTATTACAACTGCCCCAGCGGTAATTACTTTGAATATCAAGCTTTTGCAATTGGGTCTCGGTCACAGGCTGCAAAGACATATTTAGAGCGCAAGTTTGAGAGTTTCATGGGCTCATCACGAGAAAGTCTGATCAAGGATGCACTTTTTGCATTGAGGGAAACCTTACAAGGAGAGAAATTGACCAGCTCCGTATGCACAATTGCTGTGGTAGGGATAGGAGAGGCATTCCACATATTGGATCAAGAAACTGTACAGGCACTGATCAATGAGTTTGAGATAGCAGGTGAAGAGGCTGCTGCACCAGATCAAGCTGCTGTTGATGAACCGCCTGCTGCTGCTGATGATCAGGCAGCCCCTAGAGATGAGGGTGCTGCTCCGATGGATATGTGATGATCATCACCCATTGCTGCTGCTCGTCCCCAAAACAAAAGGTACTGGTGCATCTGGACTAACGAGATTTTGTTGGCACCATAGAAATATCATATTCTGGTTGGATATTTTATTTTGTTATTCAGTAAAACAATTTGTGTTCCTAATCGAATTCATTTCTCAAATACACTGAATTTATTTTCTGTTGAGATAAAAGTTGGTTATGGCATGTAGTTGTGTTNTTTTCTGTTGAGATAAAAGTTGGTTATGGCATGTAGTTGTGTTTTGATATCCTACACATTCTTGTAGATGAGTAGTGAATTCAGCTGAATTCAATTGGATATGTATAGTAAACAAGATTTTAACTTATTTTTAATCCTCCATTTTGTCCAACACTATCCGAGCCTCCCTACAGAAACGTGCTTATGTCAATACGAAGATACTTGTACTAGCCATTTCCACAGTGCCCCACAAAAATTGAACAATATTACACTAACAATTATAGGAATAATTTGAAAAGGCGTGATTCTGATTATTTTCCTCGCTGCAGTGTCCTCATCTTTTGCCTCTTCATAAATCAATCGGCCAATCCTGTCATCTTTCAAAGATTCCCAACAAATATATGTGAGTGTTTGGGGGATTAAAATTAGATTTTTAGTAGATTGTGATATAAGTTTTTAAATTGTGTGATTGAAAAGTTGTGTGATCCATGAAAGATGTGGTTAATATTGATTGTTTGATTTTGACTTAGATTAAAATTTGATTTTAATCCGAAACAAACAGATATTGGAAATATTGTATTATGTATAGATTTAGCTTAATAATTTCTGCATATGGATTGGGCCCTACGAGTTAGAATTAACTATCCAAACAAAGATTAGCCTAAAAGGATTTTTTTAGTCATAAAACTTTCTCAAAATGCTGACGATCAACTGTATAACAGCTTGAGTTTACTGTATATCAAATGGGTTGATTAATAAATAAAAAAAGTTACTATATATATATATATATATATTTGCATTGAATTAGTCTTGTGTGTCAGAGGGGGTTACTGAATGGTGTCCCCCCTCTCACAAAGCGCGCGGGCTCTATGTGCATTTAAAAATTCCGACTTGTGGTCCTCACCTCCTAATGTGAGTGAGGTGTAAAATATTTGGTATAAAAATTCGATAAGTGTAGCATAACTCATCTATATTTATTCAAAACGGGAAAAATAAATGCTTTTGTATAAAAAGATGAGAACTAACATTTTTTCAAATTGCAGTCAACTTGAAAAGTACATAGGTTGGTAGATGTTTTCTATATTAGGAAGACACGGAGATTGATTTTATGTAAAATTAATTGCTATATAAAGGGTGGCAACGATCGTGGTCTGATTTCTAGTACACTCGAAATACTGAAACTCGATATTTCTTGTTAAATTAGTTTTATATTTAACTATAGATTAGTCATTTTGTTTATTTGCTTGTATTGTAAGACCATTTAAAGTTTCTTCTTCTTGTATTTTCATTCATTTAATTTATTGAGAAACCCAAGCCTCCTTCTGTTTTCCTCTATATTTTTTTGTATTATTGATTTAACACTTCTTACCACTATTTAATTGAAAGAGATTCACTCTCTCTCTCTCTCTCTCTCACACACACACACATTATTTTAAACTAGAAAATGTGGACAAACATTTTTCCGCATCTAAAAAGTGAGATTTCAATTTACGCGCTAAATTAACCGACATTTAGATGGTTACCATCCAAAGCTCTTCAAAAAGTTTGAGATTGTTAAACAATTCAAAGAAATAAAGAAAAATGGATGAGAGATTAGGGTTTCATTGATACTGCATAATGAAATTGAATACAAAAACTTAAATACAAAGAGACTATATATAAGATAAATAAAAGAAATTAAAGACTAGTCTACCTTTAATAAATAATAAAACA
>CAIGRN010075541.1:0-20827 GCA_903798345.1 Fraxinus anomala
TATAAGCGTGATAATGAATAAAGGTAATTGACCATTTATGCAATGAAAATATACCGCACTCGTAACAAAATGTGATGGGCATATATTCAGCCCTTAAATTAATCACACTCGTTTTTTTAATTAAATTCACTTTTTTTATATTTCCATTCTTACTAAATTATTATACAATGAAAAGAATCTTTTGCTCTGTTTTGGCCATGGGGGAGTCGAAAGTAACGACTACTCCTATGGAAACTCATAGAAAGAAGAAGGAGACCTGTTGAAGGATGCTAGAAGATTCAGACAACTTATTGGTAGTTTGATCTATTTAACTATAACAAGGCCAGAGATCTCATACTCGGTTAGTGTCGTCTCTCAGTTCATGCAAAATCCAAGAATATCTCATCTTAATGCAGCCAAAAAAATTCTATGATACATAAAAGGTTATCTTGCTTACAGGTTACTGTATACGAAGGAGAATGAGTTTCTGTTGAAAGGATTCGCTGATGCAGATTGGGCAAGAGATGAAATTGATCGTCGATCCATTTCAGGTTACTGTTTCAGCATGGGATCAGCAGTTATCTCTTGGTGTAGTAAGAAGCAAGCTACCATTGCTCTGTCTAGTACTGTAGTAGCAGAGTATATGGCAACAACAATGGCTGCACAGGAATGCATTTGATTGAAATATCTAATGAGATATATTTTCAAAGGTCAATTATGCTGTGCTGATTTATTGTGATAATGAAAGTGCAATTAAGCTTGCTTCAAATCCAGTTTTTCACAGGAGAACAAAACATATTGATGTCCGTCATCACTTAATTCGGGAGAAAGTACTAAATCAAGAAATCAAGTTAAAAGAAGTCCACACCGAAGATCGAGTTGCAAATATATTTACAAAACCATTAGCTAAGCCTAAATTTGAAATATTTAGAGTTGCTCTTGGAGTTGTTGATCCTAAGTACGTACTAAGGGGGAGTATAACAAATTAGTGCATACTTACTAAAATTTCCTTTTAGTTTTTAGTTCGTTTCTCAATTCATGTTTGAATAAGTCAAGTACAGTTTCCTGTTCCTATTATTTCTGGTTGACTAAATCAGTTAAATAGGATTTTGTTCCAAGCTGGTAGGATTTTGTTAGCAGCAGTTTGTTATATTTTTAGTAAATAAAGACATACGCATCTGATTGTAAAGTGTGTGAAGGCAATAAATTTTCTCCAATATTTTTTTCTATCTGTTTTCTCTTTACAATTCTTGTTTTGTTTCAAAGAGAAATGAAAAATTGAGAGATATGTCTTCCATGTACAGCAATCTCAAGCTCGAGTGAAGAAGGTAGAGAGGGAGTGGGGGAGTGTAATATCTTTAGATCTTATTGATTTGAATTTGAACTATGCTTCAAAATGAATGGCAGTACGAGACAAAAAGAGCAGAATAAGGAAACTGACACTCAGCTGCCTTCAGTTGGAAATGCTCAAAGTTTGGCAAACATGATCCACGCAGGGACACAGAGGGAGCCTGCAGGGAAGTCCCTCACTTTGAAATGTATCCAAACATGAAACAACAAACACTACAAATAGGGGAGAAAATAGGAACAAAAATTGGAGTCAATATAGGTCTTTTAAGTACTCGTATTCTAGTGTTCAACAAAAGGCACGACCGAGTTCAAGATCAAGATTAAGAGCATGAGAGACAACATCAAAGAAAGATCAAGACAAGAAGTCTAAGAGGCAAACTTCGAAACAATGAATGATAAAAGTTCGAAAATCGTTTTATACATGAAAATATTATCTCATAAAAATTTTTGCACAAAAAATTATTCTTAAAAAAGGAAAGTATTTTAATTTGATATTTAAACTTTTTACAATGTTACTTACTTTGAAAAATAAAGTGAAAACGTTCTTCAAAATCCTACATTTTTTTTTAAAAGGGTCCAAGCGGACGTCCGGTTTACTCAACAGTCATTTTTTTACTGTTCTGATTTCTACGCACAAAGTCTAGTTTGGTTGTCCGGTTCAGAATGCGGAGGTTGAGATGGGTTGTCCGATTAATCAAATTTTTTTAACGTTTTGACTGCTATAAATATCCTTTCACTTTACATTCATTACAACAATTAGAAGAGAGCTTTTTTGTAAAATATATTTGTGAAAAATCTTCTTTGAGCTTATATTTTTACATTCATTTCATTTATTTTTTCATAACAAAAACTTTGATTGTTATATCAAATTTCTTAAAAATTATTTTTCTTATCAAAGTTTTTCATTTATCTTTATACTTAACTTATTTATATCAATCTTAATCTTCTTTGAGCTTATATTTTTACATCAATTTCATTTATTTTTTCATAACAAAAATTTTGATTGTTGAATCAAATTTCTTAAATCATTTCTCTTATCAAAGTTTTCATTTTTCTTTCTGTTTAACTTATTTATATCAATCTTAAAATAGAAATATATTTTTGAAAAAGATCTTTACACTTACTTTGCATAAACTTTTCTATTTCTACATATTGAAAAATTTGATTGATTGAATTAAACTTGTAAAATCATTATATTCATTAAAATTTCTCATTTCTCTCTAATACTTAATTTATTACAATTATTCATTAAAAGAGAGATATATCTTGAGAAAAGTTTTGAACTTACATTACATTTATTTCTTTTTTATCTTCTCATTGAAACACTTTTATTAATTGAATCTAATTTTTAATTATCATATTCATCAAAAAATTCATCTAACACTTGAACAATCATTTAGTACTATTCATTGAAATATTAACCCATATTAGCAATTAACTTGTTTGTATTATTTATCAAGAGATGAATTCCATTATAAAATCTCTTTGATAAATTGTGGGTCGTGTTGAGGTCCCATAAAAATCAACATTGTATAAGGATCGGTGCTCTTTGTTTTAAGTCACATTGTGGATCATATTGATATTCCGTAAAGCTCAATAGTGTAGGTCATATTGAGTTCCCAAGAAAGTTCAATAATGTGGGTCATATTGAGGTTCCGAAAAATTCAATATTGTACAAGGAAAGATGCTCTTTGTATGTAAGTTATCAGAAGCGTTGTATAGGGTTGTATTGCACTACAAATCAATCAATATAGTGAAAAATGTATTGTTTGTGCTGAAGAGATTGGTAACGGAGGACGTAGATCATTATTTTGGATTGAACTTCCGCAATTATATCATTTGCGTTATCTCTTCCTTTTACTTATCTTTTTTATATTTGTACTTATTATTTGAATTAATCTATTTAATTTTTATTTGCTTGAATTTAGATTAAAAATTCTAAAACCCAATTTACTTTTCTCTTGGTTAGTTATTCTTGGTCTATCAGGACTTCCACCCCTCACATCGTTATGCAGATCCCTGAAAACATTCACTGCTGTATTGACAGAATCAAACTCCATGAAACCATAACCTATTCAAACATTCTTCCATTTTTTAGATACATTTTCACCTATGAAAGAATCAATGAAAACGAGAAAAGGGAGCAATAATGAAAACTATAGTAATCGCAATAATAGAATCAACTCCATTGATAGCGTACCAACTGACAGAGACAAGACGGAATTACCCCGACACTTAAGTGTTTTTCCGTCCTTCATGTGCTCTGTGAAACAACTCTTCAAGTTCTATTGAAACTCAGGTTCTTTGAGCGAGACTGTAGCACAAGACAATACAACAGAAGGACGAACTAATCGTAATGGAACCGGCGCCTAGAATACAACCAACCCAATCCAATTTCTTAAGTCCAAGAAGATAGTTTGTGCAATCTAGTGTCTTTCTACAGTCCCCTCAGCCCAATCACTACTGTCCATTTGAACTATCAGCCCATAAATTCCATTAGCCAATTATTACAGTCCATTGATGCTACTTGTGAACCTCACACACTGTCATAGTGAGCTACCAGTGAGCTCACAACCTGGACTACCTAGAGCATTAGACTCAAAATTTCCAATCTGTATCATTCATTTATCTCAAACAAATACCATACAACACCTATGTGCCGATGTTGATACCCCGTGATTTTGAGTCACTGTCGGCTCTGTTCGACTCAGACTATACCAATATACATAAATATGGCGATTACTACCTCCAGCTCAATCAGAGTACTTGATCCACCAGCTGTAGTCCTCTCGAACGCGCTTACTCAGCATCACGTTGTTTTTTGGAAGTCATTAGAGGATTGATGTTAAAGTGCAAATATTCCAGATCTAATGTCTCTGCAATCAAATTCTACCAGAAATCTCGAAAAAAGATAGATTGATTTTTCAAAGAATAAGATACTATCATCTTAGTTGGTGTCTGCAAGAGAACATTCGCAGGGTCCTCTGACAATTCACATGAACATCATGCAGGGAAAAAAATAGATGACGACTTCGCCGGCAGATGGTTTCAGAAAGCTGCATTTTATTGACTTTTTCAGAGCAAAATAGGAAAAAACTGGGATCAAATTGGGGCCAAGATACTGTGGGTCATGCCATGAGAATAACACACCATTAGAATAAGAGAAATAGATGTGAACTTCTCACGTGCAAAATTATGCAATGGATGGTGACACGTCAAAGGTTTTTAACAATTTTGAATATTTTGCCTGGCCTGGATTTTCAAGGAATTCTGTAAGATCACTTTGAATAAAAGTTTCATAGCATCTCTACAGTAACAGTCCACATTTCATTGACAACAAAAATATGAATTAGTAACTGAAGGGTTCTCTTGTCCAGACAATCATCCTCTACAATTGAAATAAGATGTGGCCAGAATATAATGCTCTCAGTTCATCTCGCAAGAATAATGCTATTTAGCCACACACCAGTACCACTGCCACATTGTCTGAGATACATTTGTATGCATTTGACAATGTGGTAGACCTCACTGCCACATAGGCTCGGCTAGTGGGGGCTGAATAGCATTATTCATCTCGCAAAGCCTCTTCTGAAATTAGAAGCAGGAGGCTTGAAGTTTCTATTTCCACTGAAAATGTCCGGGTGCAAGGTATAAGGAAGTGAAATGATTTATAAATAGGAAACTCAGTTAGGTTCGATGATCATTTACCTCATATTTATCTCAGATTGATATTAAAAGGTTGGACAGTGTGGAGCTATTAAATTTTAATTCAATTAACTTTCAAGGAATCGGAGACATCTTAACTCAACCTCAGTACAATGAATCAAACTGTAAACTCCTTAAGAAATTTTAAGAAAGATCAAAAGAACGGCTGCCTCAACTAAGTGTAGATTCTCAAATAATTTGTCCTAACATCTTTACTCTCTAGTAGCTCCAAAGCTTTATCTAAAGTTACCTCCTTAGGGATCATGTTCAGTGAACCAAATCAGGTAAAGGAAACACGTCAATATCTTCAAACCCACAAAATCAAGCTTTTCAGAGAAACCAAAATTAGTGTTGGAAGGTAATAGAAATAAAAATATAAATATAAAGCACAAATAATCAGTGATAAGGCAAAATAAACTACCTTGGGCACATAAACAGTAGTGCGCCTGTGTCGAATAGAAAATCCAACCTTTGCAAGCTTTAGTACTACTGGCTGGTCATCATCTGGATGGTTTCCCTAGCATGAAAGTTCATTTTAAAATAGTGCAATAAGATTAAAGGTAACTAACTAACCAACTATACACATGGAATAACTACCATCTATTGTGGGAATCTAACCCTGTTCAAATGGTGCTCCCATAATTTGCACTAAACTCGTGTTTTGGGTGTTGCAACATTATTAAAATTGCATTTTTAACTGGATGGCAAAACGTGTTATGATCTGCACCATTGGATTACCTTCTGGATACTTTTACTCTATATGATTTTTTATTTGGTTTCGTTTTGGCTAGGGTTTTCATTCTCTTTTTCTTGGGTTACACCGTTTTGAAGGAAACCCTCTAGTTTTGTTTTCTTTGTTGTTTTTCTTCTCAAATTACTGATTTGAGAAGGGTTGATCTCTAACAGTTAGCCTCTATTTATGAGGTTTGGGTTCTTTCATGTTGATGTTTATGAGGTTTTGAGGAGATTCTTTCGTAAATCTTGTAGATCAACTGTTATATTTTAGAGAGATAAGTATTATGTTCTGTACTCAGTGATTTGGATGAACATTTTGTAACATTTGTTGCCATTTTGGGCTATATAGTGGAACCAAGTACAAATCCAATCTATTGGATGCTCAGGGTGTAGGCGTTAAAAGCGGTCGCCGAACCTTCGGGGCTTAGGCCTAAAGAAATCGATAGTGTTTTCTTTATTTTTAAGAAGATCTTCGTATCTCTGTTTCTCGATTTAGTATTATGTGTGTTCCTGACCTTACATCTATCAACTATAATTGCCAACTGTACTTTGGTGCCAACTTGAAGTTGAGGTCTGATAGTGTAAGGGGAAAATTGTCACCATGAAAAAGAGGCGACAGCTGGTAGAGGCGGCAGTTGTGGATAGAAATTACTGAAGAGATGTCATCCAAAGGTAACGATAACCTTTGTAGCAAAACAAGAAATGATTCCGCAAAATACCGCTACTATTGTTTGTGCTGATTCCAACAGTCTAAAACTCCAACCGAAATCATAGCTAAATGGGAAGCAGAAATCTTATCTAGCTTTCATCCATCAATGCATTTAGCGATAAAAAAGAAGGTTTTGGCCTTCTAGAGGGTATAATGAACTGATACAAGTCTGAAACTGAGGGTTTAAGCATCAGTTTTTTCTGGCATATTTTCGTTGGAATTCAGGCTGGGCTTGGTTTCTCTCTATTGGGCTTGTAATGAGCCCGTCTTACTCGAAGTGTCTAACTGAAGGAGTTCCAGAAAATAATAGCTCATTTACACACCCGTGTCCTTGAATACTAATGGACTTCAGTGTATGACACTACTCCAACACAACTCTTCAACTTTGCTTGCAGGATGTGGCGGTGGAAGCCTCACTCAGTAACTTTGCTACCTACGAGAAAGAGGTTGGGACTTTCTTCTCGTTCAACTTCTGACGTGAGAGTAAATAGTTGGAATCAAGTGAGCTGCTACGTATAAGTAAAAGTGGTTAATAAAAAGTTCATTAGTTCTACCTGATACATTTCACCGTATATTTATGACACAGTAGGTGTCCATGTGTCTCTTATTTTGAAAGTCTTGAGAAGCATGCTCTCATATTCCAAAAATCTAAGTCAATGCACTTGCGGTATCTCTCAATCAATCCGACCTCTTCCATTCTTGTACGAAGCACGTTGGTCCCAGATATTACGATTTAACTTGTGATTCAACCATTATAAATCAAAATGCACAAAGTAAATACTGAAAAGTAAAGAAACACAAGGAATTTTTGGTCCAAGGACTCGGAGGTTCGACGACCACTTCTAACGCCTAATCCTCCATTAAGCATCCGTTAGGATGTAGCTCGAATCCACTAGAACAGCCCAAATAAGATAAAATAGAGTTAAAGAACAACAAGAATGTTCGAACTCAAGAATACAAACCAAAATCCTCAAAATTACAGCACAATCTCACTAAGAGATTAACTAGAACTCTCTCTATCTTTCTATATGAAAATCACTCAGAAAATTTCACACAATCTTTTCAGATTTAACCAAAAGTAAAAACGCAGTCAAGAGAGCAGAAAAACTGGGGTTTCAAATGAGCGAATCAATCAGCCAAAGAGTCAATCCTTCTATTTATATGAGATAGCCAAAAGTCTTGATCCAACCGTCAGCATTTGTCCAAGTGTCAGCCATCCAATTAAAATGTGTTTTGATAAAAACAAACAAGCTGAATTCTGGATCTTTCCATTAGCTGGGCCGGATTGGGTATTGCGCTTATAAATTCAGCAACCCAAACCTTACAATCTCCACTTTGCTAAATTTTAGATCAGTCCTAGATGGATTCAAGCAAACTTAACTTCATTTGCTCTTATTACCTGTTTTTGAAAAAAACAAAAATTAGAAAGCTTAAAGATTCAACAATCTTAAATAATCAAGAAATTTACTAATAGGGAATACCTTTGTACCTACAACCTCTTCCATTCTTGTACGAAGCACATTGGTCCCAGATATTACGATTTAACTTGTGATTCAACCATTATAAATCAAAATGCACAAAGTAAATACTGAAAAGTAAAGAAACATAAGGAATTGTTGGTCCAAGGCCTTGGAGGTTCGACAACCACTTTTAACGCCTAATCCCCCATTAAGCATCCGTTAGGATGTAGCTCGAATCCACTAGAACAGCCCAAATCAGAGAAAATAGAGTTAAAGAACAACAAGAATGTTCGAACTCAAAAATACAAACCAAAACCCTCAAAATTACAGCACAATCTCACTAAGAGATTAACTAGAACTCTCTCTATCTTTCTATATGAAAATCACTCAGAAAATTTCACACAATCTTTTCAGATTTAACCAAAAGTAAAAATGCAGTCAAGAGAGCAGAAGAACTGGGGTTTCAAATGAGCGAATCAATCAGCCAAAGAGTCAATCCTTCTATTTATATGAGATAGCCAAAAGTCTTGATCCAACAGTCAGCATTTGTCCAAGTGTCAGCCATCCAATTAAAATGTGTTTTGATAAAAACAAACAAGCTGAATTCTGGATCTTTCCATTAGCTGGGCCGGATTGGGTATTGCGCTTATAAATTCAGCAAACCAAACCTTACAATCTCCACTTTGCTAAATTTTAGATCAGCCCTAGATGGATTCAAGCAAACTTAATTTCATTTGCTCTTATTACATGTTTTTAAAAAAAAAACAAAAATTAGAAAGTTTCAAGATTCAACAATCTTAAAGAATCAAGAAATTTACAAATAGGGAATACCTTTGTACCTACATCAGTAGGATTAACTTTGGTGGGAATTTTAACCAGTTTTATATCACCATTTTCAACTATATCTCTAATGAAATGAAACTTAACATCTATGTGTTTAGTTCTATCATGAAAAATTGAATTTCTACTCAAGAAAATAGTACTTTAGTTATCAAAGCATAGCTTCACCTGATTTTCTATAAATTGCAATTTTTTTAATAATCCCATCAGCCACAGGCCTTATTTCACTGCCTTAGTGGCAGCAATATATTCAGCCTCAGTGGAAGATAAGGCAACAGGTTTCTGAAGTTGTGACTTCCAACTAATGCAAGTATTATTTATCACATAAAAATATGCAGAGGTGAATTTTCTATTATTAGTGTTCCCAACAAAGTTTGAATCTACATAACCTTTCAATTTAAAGCTATTTTTATTCGTCTTAAACACCAGTCCTAGGTTATGAGTTCCTTTTAAATATCCGATCAGATTTTTCATAGCTTCCCAATGAAGCTCACTTGGGTTGCTCATAAATCTACTTAGGACACTCACAGCAAAAGCAATATCAGGCCTATAACACACCATGACATACATGACAGACCCAACAGCATTGCCATATGGAATATTTAACATTCTTTTCCTTTCATCTTCAGTTTTAGGTAAATGAGCAACGGAGAATTTCACATTTACAGACAAAGGTAAACTAACAGGTTTTACATCATGAAAAGAAAATCTTTTAACCACTTTTTCAATGTAAGCATTCTGAGTTAAAAACAGTATTCCACTAAGTCTGTCCATTTTTATTTCCATACCAAGTATCTTCCGAGCAGGTCCTAAATATTTTATATCAAATTTAAGTTTCAATTTTTCTTTTATAGCATTTACAGCAGCAGAAGTATGACCAGCTAGTAGTATATCATCAACATACAAGCAGATATAATGATTCAAAATTTCAATCATTTTTGAAATAAAAACAGGGATCAAAATCAGATTTTCTGAACTTCAAACCTTGTATAAAAGAATCAAACTTTTTGTACCATTGCCTTGAAGTCTGTTTTAGGCCATACAAGGACTTATTCAAAAGACACACTAAGTGCTCCTTACCTTTAGCTTGGAAGCCTTTTGGTTGTGCCATATATATGGTTTCATCTAAAGAATCATATAAGAAAGTTGTTTTCACATCAAGTTGCTCTAGTTCTAAATCAAATTGAGCTACAAGGGCAAGTAAAATTCTAATGGATGTATATTTCACTACATGTGAAAAAATCTCAGTGTAATATATGCCCTCTCTTTGTGTAAATCCCTTAGCAACAAGTCTAGCTTTGTATCTCCTATCAGTTGATTTATATTCTCCCTATTTAATCGTGTAACCCCATTTACAATCAATTAGTTTACAATCTTTAGATATTTCAACTAAGTTCCAGGTTTTATTCTTGTATAGAAAACTCATCTCTTCTTTCATGTCTTCAAGCCACTTAACAGATTCTTTAGAGGCAACAGACTCTTCATAGGATTCGGGTTCTAAATTAAAAGAATCAGACTCTATCCGAGCACACACACACAATCAACAAATTGATACCTGGATGGAGGTCTAATTTGTCTTCTTTCTCTATATCTAGTTAGTTGATAGTCTTGCAGGTCATGTGCAGGCTCAATCACTTGATTATTATCAGAGTTTTCATCATCAGTGATTAATTGAGGCTCAGTTTGAGGTTTCTCCACCTCAATTTGAGTCTGCACATAGTCATCTTAATTACTAAAATCAATTTAAGTATTGTCAAAATCCTTTTCAGTGATCCTATCAACGGATTTATCACTAAGGCATGGAAAATCATCTTCATTCAAAACAACAGATCTGCTTATAATCACCTTATATCCTCTAAGGTCTTTAACCCAAAGTCTATAGCCTTTTATACCTTTACCATAACCTAAGAAAACACATTTCTATTACCTGAAATCAAGTTTAGACTCAGTCTGATGAGCATAGGGTGCACATCTAAAGGTTTTTAGATGGGAATAGTCAGGAACAGATCCAGACCAAACTTGTTCAGAAACTTTATAGTCTGAAAAACTAAATGGGCATCTATTAATCAAGTAGCATGCAGTTTTTACTGTCTCTCCCCAAAAAATTTTGGGCAAATCTGAACTAATCAGCATGCATCTACTTCTTTCAAGGATAGTTATGTTCATCCTTTCAGCAATCTCATTCTGCCGAGGGGTATAAGTCACAGTTTTGGTCTTAAAATACCTTGACTACTGCAGTACTGATCAAATTCAGTATTGCAGAATTCCAACCCATTATCAATTCTCAGAATCTTAATTTTTTTACATGTCTGATTTTCTATGAAAGTTTTCCAGTCCTTAAGAGAAAGTATCGACTTTGATTTTAATAAGAAAATTCAGACCTTCCTTGAATAGTCATCAACAGTAAAAAGGTAATATCTAAAATCTGAGGTAATAGAAATAGGAGCAGGACCCCATAGGTAACTATGAATGTATTCAAGGATATTTTGAGACTTATGTAGACCAGTTTTAAAAGGCATTTTGTTCTGTTTTCCCATTATACAGTATTTACAGAATGTTAATTTCTGAACACTGTCACTTCCAAAAGCACCAACCTTTGAAAGATGCTTTGAACTCTTCTCACTAAGGTGACCTAATCTTTTATGCGACAAATCTAATTTATCAATCTGTGTCACTAAGTTCACAGAGTTATTCATGAAAACAGATCCAGGTTTTTTGTTATAAATTCCATTTATCTTAGGTGAACTGAGAATGAGTTTATGATTCTTGATTGTGTTGGTTAAACCATTCTTTATCTCAATCTGATATCTTTCATCATCTAATACCCCTAAGGAAATGAGATTCCTCCTAAGTACAGGAACATACCTAATATGATTAGGTTTTAGAACCTGACCATTTTCCATTTTAAGAATAATGTTACCAATTCCTTTTATAGGACATGACTTATTGTTTCCTAATTTGACAAAATCATCACTAAGATTTGTAAAATCAGAAAACCAACTGACATTATGACTCATGTGAAAAGAGTAGCCTAAGTCCACGACCCAGTTCTGATCTGCCTTCTCCACGGAGGAGACATATGCAACTCCAATATCAGCATTGGTTTCATTATAGGAAGCAGCAATGGCTGAAATACCATTATCATGATTTGATCCACTTCCTAAGTCATTAGCTTTCTTGAAACAATCTTTTATAAAGTGTCCAACTTTCCCACAATAGTAACATTTTCTATTCTTAGTCTTTCATTTATACACCTTCTTATCTTTTCTTTTATTATCCCCCCATTTCTTCTTTTGAAAATTTTTATTTTTGTTAAAATTAGCTTGAGTAAAATTGCTCAAGCCTTTTGTAGAGGATTTAGGATTGGATAAGATTTTCTCTATAGGAAGAGCTTCTTTATGTTCAGATTTGAGTTCTAAGTTTCTATTTCTCAGGAAATTGTGGATTATGTCAACAGTTAAATCACTCCTACCATATTCTAAAGCATTTTTAACATCCTTATACTTATCACTAAGTGCATTAAGTAGACCAACTACCTTTTGATCATCAGATATTTTTCCCCCCAACTAATAAGGTCCTGAGTGATCTTATTAAACATATCCATGTTCTCTTTTAAGTCAGCACTTGGGTCAAACTTATGATTGAAGAATTGTTTCCAAAGAAAACATTTATTAGGTAAGGATTTAGAAACATACAGTTTCTGTAAAGCTGCCCATAACTCAGCAGCAGTTTCTGTGTTTCCTATTTTTCTAATAACAGAATCAGATAAATGAAGAAACAAAGTACTCCAAGCTAATTCATCTTGTTCACCCTACCCTTCCTAACATCAGATAAAGTTTCAGGCCAAGATTCATCAAGTGCTTTAGTACATTTAAGTGTCACCAAAAGAGCTTTCATTTTCTGGCTCCAGACACCAAAGTCTCATTTACCATCCCAATTTTGAACATCAATTTTAGTGGTCATGTTGTGCAGATGTGTTATAATAGTGTTCAGTAAGGAAGACAAGCAAGAAACAATGTATTGTTTTTGTTTGAAAAGATCACTCACACTAGGATATATCCAATAAAGGTACACAGTCGAGTGTTTACACACAGTAAACAATAGTAAGTCAAATTTAGGATATACAGTCACATATATACACAGAGTGAGAATTACAATACAGATCAAAAATCCACAGCAACTCAGTAGCAGTTTATGATTATCAATTCAAGAAATCAGAAAAACCCACAATATACACCAAGTATACGTACAGTATGTTAATCAAGAAACCTAAATGGATTTCTTAAATCGTACCCTAATTCCCTCAGATTCTAGAGGTCTCTCAGGGAACCCTAGACAAATGTAAATCAAGGGGGTTCATAGGAAATCCCTAAATTGGTAGCTTGAGAAACTAAAGGTTATATAAAGAAAAAACTATAACTGAGTTTTGAGAAAAAAAAAAAAAGGGTTACCAGAACTACAAGAATGAGTAAGGTAATCAAGAAATACCAAAGATGAAACAGGATTTCAATCGAAGGATCTTTCTTACTGTAGAACAAAAAGGGATTGTTAGATCTTGAATTTTCAAAGCTGGAAGAGTCACAACAAAAATTGCTTGAAAGAAAAATTTCCAATAAAGCTCTGATACCAATGTTGGTCCAAGATATTACGATTTAACTTATGATTCAACCATTATAAACCAAAATGCACAAAGTAAATACTGAAAAGTAAAGAAACACAAGGAATTTTTGGCTCAAGGCCTCGGAGGTTCGGCGACCACTTCTAACGCCTAATCCCCAGTTGAGTAGCTGTTAGGATGTAGCTCAAATCCATTAGAACGGCCCAAATCAGAGAAAATAGAGTTAAAGAACAACAAGAATGTTCGAACTCAAGAATACAAACCAAAACCCTCAAAATTATAGCACAATCTCACCAAGAGATTAACTAGAACTCTCTCTATCTTTCTATATGAAAATCACTCAGAAAATTTCACACAATCTTTTCAGATTTAACCAAAAGTAAAAACGCGGTCAAGAGAGCATAAGAACTAGGGTTTCAAATGAGCGAATCAATCAGCCAAAGAGTCAATCCTTCTATTTATATGAGATAGCCAAAAGTCTTGATCCAAATGTCAGCATTTGTCCAAGTGTCAGTCATCCAATTAAAACATGTTTTGATAAAACAAACAAGTTGAATTGGATCTTTCCATTAGCTGGGCCGGATTGGGTATTGGGCTTATAAATTCAGAAAACCAAACCTTACAAAGCACATTGCTATTGACTATCATTTTGTTCAAAATCATATTGCCGATGGCTTTTTTGTAATCTCATACGTCTCATCCAGTGGCAATGACCAGCTAGTTGACGCTATCACTCTATTGTCAAATTTGTCAACTTGTTTCCGAAGATTGAAATCTCCAATAGGAGCTTCATTTTGCAGGGCCTGATAAGGACAATGCTAGTTTGAAGATAATATCAATCGTCAATCTCTAAGCTTGGGTGATACAACAGTAGCAGGTAAACTCTACAAAGCCTAGGTAAAGATTATCTCAAAGAGTTTCATTTTCAGCCAACATGAGAAGTTTAAAATTTGTTATGAGTCAAACTATTATCATTAGATTAAGACTTACCATTGTAGCCAATAGATTGGAGTTCATCACTTTGTATCTTATCAGCAGCAGATTAGGGTTTATCATTTTGTATCTTCTCACTTTGTATTGTACTACATAAAGAGTTGCAAAAATTCGTTTTAATTTTGAAATTCATTATTCTTTACAACTGCTCCACTGTCCGAAATAATTGTTTTTTTTTTTTTTTAAATCTTGGTTAAATAAATTTTAATTTTACAGTTTTGCCTCGTTTCTTAAACTTTACAATTAAAATTCTTCGAACATTAGGTCAACTTAGTAATTTTAAATTAAGAGAGATTTTTCAATTACTTTACCAATTACCCACATGTCTCCCTCTCTGTCTCACGTCTCTTTTACTTACATTTTGGATTTTCCCATGTCATCAAATTTAATATTCCTCAAATTTGCGTGTTTCATTATTTTGAGTTCGAAATTAGTACTGGTACAAGTAAAAATGTACAAATTCTTTTGCATGGATTCATTTAAGAATAGCTCATTATTTTATTCATCGACAAAGTATATACGTTTCAAAATTATCTATGTTTGACATCTCAAGTTCTAGTTATGGTTTTTCATTATGGTGCATTGCTCTAGTTTTGTTCTTTCTTTAAATTAAAAAAAAAAAAAACTCCACTTGTTAAATTAAATGTTGCAATGCTATTGAATTTGATGTTTGTTTACCTTATAACCACACCAAGTTATGGTTTCAATTAAAATTACAAGTCTGTTATACTTTAAAGTTGTGACTTGTGACAATATTTTGATTCAAAATTTGCCAAGTTTTTCTGTTTGATGCGTATGAAGTTATGGAAAGATATTTTCCAATGAGAAGTTCCATATTTACTTTACCTAATAAACTTCCTGACAAAAATTAAGATTGATTATAAGTAGTGTGTTCAAAGAAAAGTGTGGTTAAAAAATAGGTAAAAATCGTGAAACCTAAAGGTAGAGTTTAATCAAATTATAAGTCATTATAATTTTTGACAAACATAGGTGTCTCTATTTGTCTTTTGATGGGGAAGGGGAGTACGTAAAATGAGGAGAATAACATTTTTATCTTTTCAGCTGAAAGATTTATGCTCCATAGCCTAAGCCCGATTTATACATTTCACGAACTTTTATTAAATTTTGCTGAAAATCTTAATCTGAATCAAACAAGGGCTAATATGCACTGAAATCTTGATCAGATGCTGATGCACTGTTCCCAACAACCAAGAGTTGATCATCAAAGTTAAAAATTAACTTCTCATTTGCATAAAGTTCTCCCAAAATTTGGTTTAAAAGCAAAGAAAATAAGTTGTTCTATATGTATATACTAATCATATATATATGTAATGGCTAGAGAATCTGCAAGCCATTTATTCAGTCTAAATTGCCAGAATTCCAGTTGAAAATATTGTTTCATTTGTATAAGGTGAGTTTGAAACATCAACAGATCTTGAAGCTTCAGAACTGCATTTTTCTTTGCGCTCGTCCATCACTATTTGGCTGTACCTACATTCTGTGCTGCAAAATGCTTTCTCACCTCTGCAAATCATGTTCAAATGGATCATCAGTAATTTTTTGAGAAAGTTTGATACACTGAAGTCTGAACTCTAGAATACTGTGTGCAAAAAATAAAACTAAAAATACCTGTACATGTATATATCTTTGCCATGAAGTTTCTTCTGGCACATATGGCATGAACTGAGAAAATCAGAAGCTGGAAATTCAGCGGCTTCAATGGAACTCGCTGGAGATATGTCGAAAACGCTTGCCCTTTTAGTCTTTATATTATTGTGTTGTATTCTGAAGGGGGTTCTGTCATCACCTTTCCTGCCATGTTCATCTCCATCAAAATACACTTTAGTATATGACTTGTTTGGACCATGACAAGTCACTATGGTATAATCCTCCTCCGAATTGTCCATCTCCAATTCCTCAAAACCACCCCTAAATCTTGTCGAATTCCTGGGTGAATTGACCGGAACTGGGTTGGATCGATTCAAATTCCGGCCACACAAGGCTAGACTACCCTCACAAGATTTATCAAGGGCGACCACAATGCCTAATCCTACTCCACAAAAGTCATATTTCTTTAGCCCATACGTATTACCGGAGATTAACGATCTCGAGATCGAGTTCGACTTATTGTCTAACATGGCTAAGCGTAAGTATTGAGAGATATGATATGAGCTCTCAACTGAGCCTTTAAAGGACTCGTTTTGAGGCTTTCCTATTTATGTTTGATGGAATTATTAGAAGACTATGCCAATAGTTTTTGTCTAAAATTATATATTCATGATATCATGCGATTGAACCACTTTTATTCCATTATTAAATCGGATTCCAAACCCATTTTTTAATATGTCATTTGTCAGTGGACAATATTTAAAATAACGTCCATGTCCAATGATAGGGACCCAATCCCTCGTGAGGGCCCACATGACTAAAGCCAAGATTCCAATAATTTGATAACTTATTTGCACAAATGGTCATTAATGTATGCCCTCCTGTAGAATCAAGGTCTGCTCTGTTTCAATCATGGAACCGATATTGTTACGACCAAACTAACCTTCATAGATAGAGTGAATTTCTCAACGTCATTAATTTTATGGTCGAACTGCCAAATGCAAAATTGCATTGCACGAGACCAACCTTCATTTGTAGTAGAGTCTTACTTCAAATTTTAAACTTCAAAAAAAAAAAAAAAAAAAGATATGCTTTAAAGAGAGAGAGATTCAAAATTCTCTTATTATTTTCTCTCTTTTCCCAACATATCTATCTAATAATGAGAAGAATTATTCCCCACATACAGAAGAATAATTCACAGGGACTCACCAGGGCATTCACATGGTGAGTCCCACCATGTATTAAAAAAAAATTATGTGTAGACCCACCTATGTGAGTGCCCTGTAAGGGACCAAGGTTCTAACTAGAATTGTTGGTCTCTAAAAAGGGACTCAGGCCTCATGCTTTTTTGTAATTAGAAGGCTCGTCTAAAGTTTATATATAAATAGCTCTTTTGTTTCTTTTGCCAATGTGTGGAGAAAAGTGACATCTTTTGAAAATATTCTTTTGATATATAACATTTTAAAAATATAAAAACATACACAAAAAAGAAGAAAACGGGTGAGTTATAATTCATTTTTTGAATTCTTCTTATCAACCGCACATTCTCCAATAAAATAATATTACACGTAAATTCAAAAGCAATTCATTCTTTTTAAACCATATATTCTCCAAAAAAATGTGGGCCAAACAGGTGCTAAATAGAAAAAAATGTCTTAACAACAGTTTGAGAGGGGGTGTTTCTTATGGAAAATCAATGGTAGTGGCTGTAGAGGGGAGGGAGGGGTTGGGATAGGATAGGATAGTGGTGAGTTGATGTTTCATATATATTTTTTTTAAATTTTTTTTTAATATTTTAATTCTACTTATTTTAACAAAATTTAAGGTATAATATTTTTTTCGATTAAAAAAAAAGGACTTTTTAATGATTAGTTGGACGTGCCCGTGACAGAAAGGATTGTTTTCGCATTTAAACATTCGTATGGGGATGTCAATGACAAGTTTAAAAGATAGTACAATAGGGTCATACATTAGGGTCCATTTGTGCAAATACGTCAATTAACATCCCGGGTTTCGTGTCAAATGATCGATGGGTTTCAATTATTGTAGGACCCACTGATTTAATTTGATGTTTTATTGTATTTTGGACCACTTGAAGTGGGTCCCATGCAGGAAATTGATTTATGGTGCTGCTGAATTCTCTCTCACGAAGTTGAGCTGTGAATTTTACTATAAAATATCCTTGTATTCTTTTGCTAAAAGGAAAAGATTTGATTTGATATCTTTCTTGTTAAAAAATTGCAATTGATTGAGTAGAATGGTTGGTTGAATTTTTCTTTTCTTTGTCCTTACCAAATATTTGTATTCAAATGTTTTAAAAATCGAATAGAATATTGATTATAAAAAATTATAAAGTAAATGGTGAAATATTCAAATCAGCATTATAAAAAAGTATTAAAATTTAATTTATTTTTTTCCAATTTTTTCACTTAAATCAAAAGAATAATGCTACCTAAAACGACTGCACAAGTGGTGCTAACATCGGTATTGAGCCAATCGACACATTTGTTTTGTGAAAAAACTGTAGTCGTGGTCTCCAATTAACGGAAAGTATAAACGTTCGATCCTCCATATTTAAAACGTACTTCTTGTTTCCAAACTCCTCTAGTATTTAAGTCTAGAATGGTAGAATTAAATACTTTTTTTTTTTTTTTTTCTGTTTTCTTCGTGCTGTTAGTTTAGAATAAGGCATAATGGTCTTGTGAAGATGAAGTTTTGACTTTTTAATAGTTACAAAAACGGCTTTCATTAATTTGAGGATTTCAATGCTACTAAAGTGAAAGGTTAAAACTTTATAAACTCCATTTTAAATGTTGGAAATCCTAAATATTTTACTTCACGGAGGCGTAGACTCCAACACTGATCTCTTAATTGATATGGGTTAGATATGATAATGTTAAATAGGAATTCACGCATTAGTATAAAGTTTATCTTGCTCGATCTTTGTTTCTCTTTGACCAAATCCAACATAATTTATGTCAAATCATGCCTCTGTAGATCATGTCGAGAGGTTGAACCGACGCTGACTATAACACAACATGTATTACACCTAGATATATGTAACGAAATTTATCATTTGTAATTGCATCTTCTTTTAGATTTAAATTTGTTTCATCCAATCTGAATAGTTTGCTCGCTTACATTTTTAAGTGACGTATCGAAATTTATAAATTATCTTGCCTAATTTATGTATAGTACTTTCCTACTTTATCTTTCAAGAATTACAATTCACTTTCCTTTTTCTTCTTTAGCATTATAGAATAGACAGGGTCAAGTGGAGGTCGCCATCCTCGTCCCCACCATGCCCTATGAACTCTTGAGTTTCTGCCCTATCAACCCCACACTTTCAAAAAGTTAACATTCTCTTCGAAAGTTTCAATAAAACGTTTAAGAACTTTGAAATAAAAGTTTCTTTTCTTTTTCCCAAATCTGAGAATTTGATGTATCTTTTTTATTAGTTTATTTCCTTATGACAATGAAATATATCAAATTAGAACTGTAATTTGATTGGTTTGTGTTATTTTTAGTATTCAATTTACCTCATAAACAACTTTTATTAAGTCGGATGTAGATAATTACTATTATTTGTACAGAAATATATTTTTCAGAAGAATTTTCAAATATTTTGTGTTCTTTTTCGGAAACGTGGTTCTATAAGTTGGGATAAAATATTTTGACTCTTCAATAAATATAGAGTTTCTTAAAAATAACAGTATTATTCTAGGACGTAATTCTATTACACATTCGTTGGACTTGGACATGCTTCACACGAGCCGCCCGTGTGGGATGAAGTCCACTCCAACTAGTGAGACTGCGACGTATAATTATAAATGAAAAATCATTTTTTTTTTTTTTTAACCTTGGGAGGAAAAAGATGTTGACAACTTTCCCAACAAATGTAAAAGAATATTAATAGTTCTCTGAATTTTATATGAATCCAAGTGGTTACGATGTTGACGCACCTTTAATGGCTGTAAATGAAATTCTTTTACAAACCTACCAAATATCAGTAAAATATTGGTGACTTAATTATTTGTTCACTTCAATTTAATTAATATTAATCTTCCAAACCCAAGGAAGCGGTTTATTTGTTGGACCCTCTTCTTGAGCAATCCCCTAGAAAACTAGGG
The DNA here is from genome assembly GCA_903798345.1 of Fraxinus anomala. NCBI lineage: Eukaryota > Viridiplantae > Streptophyta > Magnoliopsida > Lamiales > Oleaceae > Fraxinus > Fraxinus anomala. Next base: position 20,128 of record CAIGRN010075541.1, read on the forward strand.
GATTGTGTGGCGCCCCAATAGGCACCCCCAATAGTGACGCCACATAATCCCCTGATTTTCCAAAAAATTGTTCAAGTGGTATTTCCTTTTTAGTTATAGCCCTTTTATTGCAGTTTTTCATTTGTATGGAACCTACTGAGAAAGTAATATCGATTAGACATGAGGTAAATAATATATTTTCATAAAAAAGATTAATAACACAAAACCTCCTAAAAATTTTTTTAATTACGATATACCTTTTATCCATTGAAAATAGCAGAAAATCCTCATGTTTGAAACTTTTTTGTGTGAAAAACTCCCACGTCGTCAACTTCAGTCAGATTTGTCGTTAAAATTAGTAAAAATTATCAAAATTAAAAAGGAATAATTACAATTTCAGTATCCAAGCTTTTTTTTTTCTTTACAAATTCAATTCAATTTTTTTATATGTGCCCCCTATTGTTCCAAATAATGCAAAAATCAAACAAACTCATTCACTACTCTCCAAATTCATTCCAAAAACTCCAAAAATATACAATGGAACAGAACACAATCTTTATAATAAATTACCAACATCAATCCCTCTCAGTTTAAGAATTCTCCGGTACAACCACATTTGGCCACCTTCGAACCCCTTACGGACTCCAGGTTCCGACCCGAATTTCTGACCCCTCATTCCAAACCCACAGTTGCCCCTTTGGCCAACAGCATGACCTCTCCC
>CAIGRN010075543.1:0-19805 GCA_903798345.1 Fraxinus anomala
ATTGTTAGAAAATTTAAACATTTCAATATCAATACCATCCAAATTTATGTAAATGAAATTTACTAATATTGAAATTAGAACAGAATTGAAATTAAATTGGTAAAATTAATTCTAACAGTCATCTTTTACTATTAGTAAACAGTTGAATATAATGCTAATTATTCAACTTGGATGATTTAAATGACCCATATCTAATATTAAAAAAAAAATTTAACATAATTTAACACACTAATATTACCTTCAAAATAATACAACGCGTACATCACAGGACGAGAACTAATATAGATATTATTAAAAATTGTTCATATGCTTTATCAAATGGTAGGACCCACATTGAACAACCCTCTGAAGTTTGTGATAAATCTGTTTGGACCCTATTAAATTTTAATTCATATTTTTTTCTTTTTCTACCAACTATACTTTCTCTCAACAAAATAATATTACACATAAATTCAAAAATTTTATTTACTTTTTAATTAGACATTCATTAAAAAATATTATTTTAAAATTAATTTTTTTCAAATAGTGGAGTTCAAACGAGGGAAGAAAGTTCTGGTACTTCATAAATCATAAAAGCAAAAACTAAAAAAGAACTTTGAAGAAATCTAGTAGTTTCTAGCACGACCTACTAAATTCTAGGCACCTCTCTTACCTTAACAAAATATGCTTCTCTCCTTCACCTGTTTCCAGTCTACAACAATTCTCGATATTCACTCTCTCATCATCCAACTCTTCCCGTAGAAAAACATTAATCTCAGTTTTAGAAGAATCCCATATAGCTTTCTTCTGTTGAAGTTCTTTTCTATTGTTTTTCTCTGAATAAAGGTACGATCTTTATGCTATTATGTAATTTTTTATGTGGTTTTTGAAGATTTTTGTAAGACTCTGTTTTTGAAGAACACATTCTTCTGCTGAACTTTTTATCGATGAAGATTTTTGTAAGGCTAAATATATTGGATTTTGCTATGTGCAAAATCCATAGGGTGTGACAAATGGCACCCCTATTTGGGGCACCCCATTTGTCCTGGACACCCTTGTATAGGCCATTTCTCCATTATGAACATACTCGTGTATATTGATATGTACACGTAGCAAAATTCAAATATATTCACACATTTTTAATAACTATACTATATTTTAATTGCATAAAAGGTTAATCACCTTTACGTATTATCACATTTATATATTAAACTATTTTCATTGTACTTTTATTCTCAAATTAACATAAATTATTCTTGATTATAGTTTTTTTCTCGAATTATTGTTGAAGATAGATTAGAAGACTCATTTCTCCATTGTATTTTTAAATAAGCAAAATAAATAATTATGCGAAAAGGCAATTAAATATTTGGCCGTCGCTATTTTTGGACAAGAATCACGATGAAGGACACTATTTTCTAATTAATGAAATGCTAAAAATACGAATGTTACCGAGAAAAAATAAGGATATTAGTGTCATAATACCTTTAATGTATTTAAAGTGTGGTGTATTTATGGGCGTGTTTGATTGATATTATTGAGGAAAGAATGTATTTTAAATAGTGATATGATGGGAAATATATAGTTAAAAAGTAAGAAAAAGTTATTGATGTGATGTAAAATATTATTTTATTGAAGAATTTGCGTTTGAAAATGAATTCAAACCACTAAACCATCCAAAATTAGTGCACAGAAAAACTAATGAGTACTTGTTTTCCAAACCTATACATTGCCACCCAAAAACGATCATAACCGATTAAACAAACTCCCAAGCAGCCCCTAAAAGTGAATGCAGTGCCGGAATTCAGATGGATTGTTGTGTTCACAGTGCTAGATTTTTTAGTTCGTTCTTAATAATATGATTTTATTTTTGTTGTTTCCCATTTTTGGTGGATATTCGTGAGGCTTATATGTTAGTAAGTTTTTTAACGAGGAAAGTTTGATTTGTTTGGGATGTACATTGAATCTCTGTTTCAAGTTCATACATTCCATTCGAAGCAGATTGAATGCAGTGCTAAATTGCTGTAATTTTGGTGGGTGCCTCTTGTTTTTCATTGACTATGTAAGAAATATGACTCTTTCACTAGTTTATAACCTATATCATTAAGAATCAAACTTTGAAAGAGAAGGAAAAGTAAAATTCTGGACTCCATTTTCTCTTGATTTTTTGGGATATGTTTAGATTATTTCTATTGTATGCTGGTTTGATATGGTCTTTGTTGGATTGAATTGAGTTTTGAATATGAAAAGTCTCATTTTTTGTTTCTTCTCAGTGTTTTGTAGGATATAATTCCGACCATGAATCCAGACAAGTTTACCCACAAGACCAATGAGGCTCTTGCCAGTGCCCATGAACTGGCCATGAGTGCTGGACATGTGCAGTTCACCCCTCTTCACCTTGCTGCTGCTTTAATATCTGATCCACTGGGCATTTTTCGACAAGCAATTGCTAGTGCTGGGGGTAGTGACGATGCTGCAAATTCAATGGAGAGGGTCATCAACCAAGCTATGAACAGACTGCCCTCCCAGACTCCTCCCCCTGACGAAATCCCGGCAAGTAGTTCACTGATCAAAGTAATTCGACGAGGGCAATCCTTGCAGAAATCCCTTGGTGACACCCATTTGGCAATTGATCAACTGATTTTAGGCCTTTTGGAGGACTCTCAAATCCAAGACCTCTTAAAAGAGGCAAGAATTAGTGCAGCCAGGGTGAAATCGGAAGTTGAGAAATTGCGGGGCAAAGATGGTAGGAAGGTGGAGAGTGCATCTGGAGATTCATCCTTCCAAGCTCTTAAGACCTATGGCCGTGACCTTGTGGAGCAGGCTGGGAAGCTTGACCCTGTTATTGGCAGGGATGAAGAAATCCGCAGAGTTATTAGGATTCTTTCAAGAAGGACTAAGAATAATCCTGTCCTTATTGGAGAACCTGGAGTTGGCAAAACTGCGGTGGTAGAGGGCTTGGCTCAAAGAATTGTTAGTGGTGATGTTCCAAGTAATCTTGCCGATGTGAGGCTTATAGCATTGGATATGGGAGCTTTAGTTGCTGGAGCAAAATACAGGGGAGAATTCGAGGAGAGGTTGAAGGCTGTTCTGAAGGAAGTTGAAGAAGCTGAAGGGAAAGTGATCTTATTTATTGATGAAATTCATCTGGTTTTGGGTGCTGGCCGCACCGAAGGATCAATGGATGCTGCTAATCTTTTTAAGCCTATGCTTGCAAGAGGCCAATTGAGATGTATCGGAGCAACAACTCTTGAAGAGTATAGGAAATATGTTGAGAAAGATGCTGCATTTGAGAGGCGTTTCCAGCAGGTTTACGTGGCTGAGCCAAGTGTAGCCGACACTATCAACATTTTGAGGGGGCTCAAAGAGAAGTATGAAGGGCATCATGGTGTTAAGATTCAGGATCGAGCTCTCGTGGTTGCAGCCCAGCTATCAGCTAGGTACATTACAGGTATGCACAACTGTACTTGATGATTCTTGGATATTTTTGGTGGGGGGATGACATTGTTGTATCTGTCAAATTTTGATTTATGTGCGTTTAATTCTAATTAGTGGGAATTAATCTGACGTTCAAAATCTGATTGCAGGGAGACATCTGCCTGACAAGGCAATTGACCTAGTAGACGAGGCTTGTGCAAATGTTAGAGTTCAACTTGACAGTCAACCTGAAGAAATTGATAATCTAGAAAGGAAAAGAATTCAATTGGAGGTCGAACTCCACGCTCTTGAAAAGGAGAAAGATAAAGCCAGTAAAGCTCGGCTTGTTGAAGTGAGTATTTCCAATAACAATTGTTTGATCATCTTCAAGGCTTATCTTGGTGTATTATCAATTATGTCAAACTTAAAAGGTGTGACAATCCTAACAATTTGTTAGGTAAGGAAGGAACTTGATGATTTGAGAGATAAGCTCCAGCCCTTGATGATGAGATATAGAAAAGAGAAGGAAAGAATTGATGAGCTCCGGCGACTCAAGCAAAAGCGGGACGAGCTTTTGTATGCCTTGCAGGAAGCTGAAAGGAGATATGATCTTGCCAGAGCAGCTGACTTGAAATATGGAGCAATTGAGGAAGTGGATACTGCTATCGCCAGGCTCGAGTCATGTGCAAGTGAGGATGGAATGCTAACAGAAACTGTTGGACCGGAACAAATTGCAGAAGTTGTTAGTCGTTGGACCGGTATACCTGTCACACGGCTTGGCCAGAATGAAAAGGAGAGATTGATTGGTCTTACTGATAGGCTACACCAACGGGTTGTAGGACAGAATCAAGCTGTTGCAGCTGTTGCAGAAGCTGTGTTGAGATCTAGAGCTGGGTTGGGTAGGCCCCAACAACCAACTGGTTCATTTCTTTTCTTGGGTCCGACTGGGGTTGGCAAGACTGAGCTTGCTAAAGCTCTTGCTGAGCAACTATTCGATGATGATAATCTGATGATCAGAATTGATATGTCTGAGTACATGGAACAACACTCTGTTGCCCGATTGATTGGAGCTCCTCCTGGGTAAGTTTGATTTAGTTCGAGTTTTATATAATTTTTGGTCACATTACAAGAATGTTTATTTACCATAGTTGTATTTTCAGTTATGTTGGCCATGAGGAAGGTGGGCAACTAACGGAAGCAGTAAGGAGACGACCTTATAGCGTTATTCTTTTTGATGAAGTGGAGAAAGCACACCCAACGGTCTTTAATACCTTGCTGCAAGTTTTAGATGATGGGAGGTTGACCGATGGCCAAGGCCGAACAGTGGACTTCACAAACACAGTTATCATAATGACATCAAATCTTGGAGCTGAGTATCTTCTAAGAGGACTAGTGGGCAAGTGTACAATGGAAAGTGCTCGTGAGTTGGTTATGCAAGAGGTAATCTGAATGTTGCATTCTTCGAATATAAACTATAACAAAACGGTGACTTAATACATTGTTTTATCAGGTGAGAAAGCATTTCAAACCCGAGTTGCTAAATCGGCTAGATGAGATTGTAGTTTTTGATCCTCTCTCTCACGTGCAATTGAGGAAGGTATGCCGTCTTCAACTGAAAGACGTAGCCAGTCGCTTGGCTGAGCGGGGTATTGCCTTGGGAGTGACTGAAGCAGCAATTGATGTCATTCTAGCTGAAAGCTATGATCCTGTAAGTATAAGCATAATCAGTGGTATTAGCTAAGCATAATCAGTGGTATTAGCAATGTTTTAACTTTTTTCTCAAGTTGACTGGATATCTAATCGTACCTACTTATAAAATTAGGTGTATGGTGCACGACCTATAAGGAGATGGTTGGAGAAAAGAGTTGTGACCGAGTTGTCAAAAATGCTTATCAAAGAGGAGATTGACGAGAACTCAACTGTATATATAGATGCAGCTGTCCATGGAAAAGTTTTGACATACTGGGTGGAGAAGAACGGAGGGCTTGTTAATGCTGCCACAGGCCAAAAATCCGATATATTAATTCAAATCCCAAACGGGGCTAGAAGTGATGCTTCCCAAGCTGTGAAGAAGTTGAAGATCGAAGAAATAGTTGATGATGATGAGATGATCGAGTAAATTGTCTAAAATCTGGAATATAAGTTGAAAATCGAAGAAATAGTTGATGGTGATGAGATGATCGAGTATATTGTCTAAAATCTTTCTTGCATATTGTTTTCAACGTGGCCGTGTTTTGTGTTTTGTTCATAGTAAGTCCCTATGTAGCAGACATATATATATAGATATTATACATATACCTGAAAATTTCATGTTAATCAGCAGATCTTTTTTCTTAAATTCTTCGTAGTGCGTGCCATTTAAGTTCTATAAATAGACCTTCATTCCTCCAAATGAATTAATTCAAATATACATCAAGAACGTCCTTACTGTAGAAGACTTTCCACTCAATCACAATTCAGAGCTCCGGAACCCGCCGATAAATCTTGTACCACCACTTAAAAAAAATTGCTCATTAAATTACCTTCATATCAATGACACCGTCTGTGGGAACCAACTAGGTGGTGGAATATTGTTCAAGGTATACAATTAGGAGTGATTTGGAGTGATTAAATGCTGATCAATCATGAGAAAATCAAGCGGAAGCAAAACGAGAAGAAAAATGGAGGTGGCCTGGGCAATTGCCTAGGCTTAAGGCCAGGAGGTAGCCATCGCCCATTGCAAATTTTCATCAAGTGGAGTTTGCTTGATTCAAATTTTGGATTAAAATTTTGACTATTCTTACAAACTATTTGCCTTTGAAAGCCTTCATTTATACCCGTGACGATATATATCATTTGAGGACAAAGATTCATAATCATGTCCAAACCTTCCATTTGGCGGAATTCTTGTTCTTTATCAACTTTTGTTCAACAATCTCAAACTATATTTTAATATGGAGAACGATACAACATGGTTATGATAAAGATGATGAATTAAGACCTTGTGAGACTTGACAGATTCAATGGGTCGAACTTCACAAGATGGAAGGACAAGTTGAAGTTTCTTCTCACAACCTCAAAGGTCTTTTATATCTTGGATCCGAACTTGGCGCCGTTGTCGGAACCAACCCCAAATGACACCGACGAATAAAGATAGGTGGAATGAAAGAAAAAACAAGAGGATGAGTTGATTTGTCGCGATCACATTCTTAATGCTCTTTCCAATCGCTTGTACGATCTTTACACCAACACCACTTCGACAAAGGAAGTAGCACTTAAAAACAAATATCTTTTTTGATTGTTGGAAATAATACAAAAATGGAGATAATATGGAATGGAATAGTAAAACTTGAACACGTGATCAAACATTGTTCTCAAACGATATTTGTCTTCTCTTTAAATGCTTTTAAGGATTCAAATGGCAAAAAATATGAATGACTAATCAAGCCTTATGAAGAATGCTAAAGCACAAGTGTTTCTTCAATATGAACAAGTGAAAACTTTGAAGAACAAGTTTGAATGAGAGGTTGAATGAATTTGGACTAAAATGGATATCTTGTATTGATTGATTGTTTGGAAATGGAATACTAGCTCATATATATAATATTCCAATCATTTACCACAAAATCAAGCCATCCATTCATGAAAAGTTAGTCGTGAACTTTTCATGAAAATATTCAAAGGAATCAAAATTAGAAACCAGTCTAACGGCTCATTTCTGAAGCCATGCAATCGTATGGCTATGAGTCACACAATCGCATGGCTCAAGCGATTTGCCCTCGGGTGGACAATCAAGGACTCATGCGACCGCATAATTCATTCCACTTTCCATAATTCATTTCATTCATCCACATGTAAGTCCAATAATTGACGTATTAATTTTGAACAATAGATTGCAACACTGGGTTCATCACATAAGACAAAAAAGTTATGTTAGCCGACAGAAGATGATGATCACATAATAACCTTACACATCCTCGGCCGCTTGCAACAAAGGAGCCACTAGAACATGATTTTGTGTCCTGAGAACAGTATATTGCCTTACAAGCCTAGGTTGCATTAATGTCCATGCTCTAGGAGCTAGAGCGATTCGCACGGTAAGAGCTAGACTTGCTTCCAACTTCCATATGTGATACCAAATGCTCGCTCTAGAGTCAAGAAACTAACGGAAGCATTAACTATATTCGCCAAGAATACCAAAATCACATTACACCAAGGAGAATCGATTTTTCAATGGGCTCAGAAATTAAATCATTGTACCAGTCTGTACAATATAGAAACGGCCACAAAACACCCAAACTCTTAGGGCAAAAAACCCAAAGCAGCTACTACTATGGACATAGATCAAACACATCGATCTAGCACTCAAATCACTCCCTCACAAACAGAATCACTAAGACAAATATCTCTAAGATCACTGATTAAAACCAGTGGTTTTAATCCTTTCTCACATAAACGAATGAGGGAGCCAAGAGAGAAAATAATCGCGAAGAAGAACAACCCAGAAGCTCTCGCTCCAAAACAGAAAGCAGAAATGAATAGTCACTCCAAAAGAGCCGTTTCAGCTGGTATATATTCAAAAGAACCATCACCATAGATCCAACCATCATCCAACGGTCCAGAGTAACACATGTGGCTTTTACCTTGGGCTTGGGTTTTGGGCCTGAATCTAATATTGAGGTATTGAGCAATGGATGGTTGATAAAACATTTCCAGCAATTGGGCCAAGCCCATTTTCATCATAGCCCAAAGGTTGAATATGCAAATGTCACAAATGGCATCACAATCCAACACTCACTAGCCACAACTACTCGAAGAGTTATTGAGTCAAAAATTGATGAGGTCATTGCATGGAGGAAGAAAAGAGGGCGGTCTATCTTGATAAGCGACGAACAGTTCAATTTGGAGACCATTACTGTTCTGTTCCCTCCTAAGTTTAAGAAACCAAACATCGAAAAATTGAAGAAAAACTGACCCCATCATTTGAGTCTCTCAAGACCTCATAAGATTGTAATAGAATGCCTAAAGTGATAGCATTCAGAGCCTTTTCAATGACTTTGAGAAACCACTCTACAGAGTTGTACGATACGTTCTCAAACAAGTTTGCTACTTGCTTCTTGAGCAGTTCTCAAAAGAAGGAGACTGCAGTCGGGCTTATGCAGGTGATCTAGGGTAAAGACAACCCTTTGAGGGAGGATATCACACGTTGCAACATGGAATTCTTGGGAATAAAGGACCTTAAGATGGCTTTTGTCGTCTCTGCTCTGGTCAATGGTCGAATTACTAATGCTTGGTGAGGAATACATAAATCGTAAGGAGCTAATAGTGTAAGGACCCGACATTGTGCCGGAGCCATTATCATATCATACGTCTGTCCGCTTTGGAAGAGTCTAGCCCATCTTACCCCTCACGAATTTCTGAAGTCTCCCATATGATGGAAGTTTTAGGTTCGAATCTTGGGGGACGAGTCAGAAATTCATGAGGGTTAAGATGAGCATAAATTCTCCCAGCGGACAGTATGTATGATATGATAACGACTCCGACGCAAGGTCGGATCGTTACAGATAGTGCAACCAGAGAGTTTCATAAGGGAAGATAAGTAACGAGTAGAAGAGAAAATTGAAAAACTTGCTCTCTCAAGGTTCGAAGAAAAGGCACCCCCTATATGACAATCGATATTACGTGAAGGATAGCACAATCAATGCTATATCACAACCTCCTAGTCAGCATATTAAGATGGATAAGACTCTCAAAGAAATGAGAAACTACAAAGAGGTAAGGTGGTTGGAAAAACTGAAGAGTTCATCCCCGAGCAGGGATCGAAACCTACTTCTCTTAACATGTAAATATCCTTAATATGGTATGCTGCATGGAGAAATTATGCCGGAATGTACAAATTTTTGAAGCTATGGTTATTTTTGTTGTTCTTTAGGTGTTGAATAATGAACGTGGAGGCTAATATTGTTTGAAATATTTACAGGAGATTAACCATGCTGGAGCAAGACGATTGTAGGTTGAGCTTGTCAGCAATCGAGGTCACCTAGAATTTCCTTCAGCTGTTCTTAGAGAAGGAAATTGGTAAATGAAACTAATATTCATTATAATTTCTTACATGATTTTTGTTGTTAAAATTCGAAGTGTAGCAATTGCATCTTCTTTAGTTTATTTGAATATGAGGGAATAGATGTTTTGCTGTCATCTTTCGCTTCTTTTCTTTTTCTAATTCGTAAATGATATTGTGCTTCTATTTAACGTACCCTGGTGCGATTTTGATAATTTCTACTGCCTCCCCATTTGTTTGACCATAATTAATTACTTAGTATCATATATTCAAGTGGCAAATGGTTTCCTCCTATTGCTGACATAATAAGAGAAATTATGCATTTTCTCTTCCTTTTTAAGTAATTCTGAATTTTTTTTTTTCCCTTTTTAAGTCATTCTTCTGCAGTTCCCTGATGTTTCTTTTCCTTTTCTTTTTTTCTCGATTTCAATGCAGAAGCACACATATTTTGCAAGAATCTTGTCTGTAAATTTGAACTTTGAAATGTGCAATTGTTTTGAAGCTTGAAGTGGCCAATAAACATCCTAGGATGTATTCCTCTTCATCTTACCTGCACATTATCTTCTGTCTAGATTTGCAAAATTCCACTTTATTGTGTTATTGGCCACTTCAAGCTTATCGACTTACTAACCTTATTGTGTTATTTTAGGGTTAAAAAATAATTAATATTCCTTCTGCTTTGTTTCCTCTCATCCAACATTTTGTAGGGTGGGACATGATCCGTTGAATATCAGTAGCATTCATTTTAATTCATGACTGTTTAAGATGAAAAACTTGTGCATTATATAATTTGAAATAGTTTATGTTTGTTGCTTTTGTTATGGATGTCCATCCTAAGCAGTCTCGTGTAATTCTAATTTCAGGATCTGAATGTATGGTTTTCAATACACCTTCAAACATCGATCTCTGGTCTATTGTCGAGGATGAATCATCTTTATCGACATAATTTCCATCATGCTCTGTATCGTGAAGCGTAGTGTGTTCACCGTTGATTATGATGTCTAAACAACAGTTGATAAAAAAGACAGTGAAACCAAAGAAAGTGCATACAATTGTCAAGGTGTCTTAAGGTCAATTTTTGTAAGCATCAATTTCTTTTACTTCTCCATAATTAATTGCGACTAATTTAATTGCATGGTATATGATTTCTTCCCTCTTTCACTTCTGTATCCCCAGGTATGAGAGAGGAGAGTAGGGGAAACTTGTTTTTGGTTTTGTGTTCTGGGTGTTGAGAAAAACTGGATGATATTTGATGGAATTATAATGCTTCATTATTAGTATTAATATTTATGCATATTTTGAGATAATCTTGAATTTTGTTACAATTTCGGCCAAACTGAATATCATAATGACCTTTTTTTTCTCATGATTTTGGAACTGTGTTTTGAGAAAACTGGATGTTCTTTGATGGGATTATAGCGTAGATTGTCGAAGTTAATATTTATCGATATTATGATTTAGTCTTGAATGTTGTTACAATTGCGTCTCAATTTTTGTAATGATTTTTTTTTTCAGTGATTTTGTAACTGGATTTTGAGAAAATTGGATGTTCTTTACTGGGAGTATAAAGTAGATTTTTAGCATTAATGTTTTATCAATAATGTCAGAAGTGCAAGGCATGAGGGAATTTATTTTTTCACATATTTGCTGGTTCATTGTGCCATTGATAGCCTTTTTAGGATTATTATTCTTTTTCAACTATTTTCTAGTCTCTTAGGTTATTCAACTAGCCCTACCTTCGACATCCCCCTCCTTGCGATTAAGGTAACGACTTCAGGCATGACCAGCTCCCATAGTGTGACGAACGGTGTGTTGGCCCGGGAACAAATTCACCGCCGTATGACTAACCGATGATTACTAGCGATTCCGGCTTAAATGTGAAATATTCTTGTTCCTATATCAATCGTTCGAAATTGATACACTAATATTACCTTAAAAATAAATATACGGACAAAAGACTAATATTCTATTAAAAGAGTGTTTTTCTAAGCTTAAAAAATAAATAAATAATTGCTTATAAACATATCTTACTTGAATTGAAAAAGAGATACAAATTTTTAAAAGTAAAAATTACTTAAAAATAGATACAAATCATTTATAATTGGTATTCTTATTTAATGGAATAAGAAGATTGGGTAAGAACCCCAACAGTCATTCCGCATTTTTCACAACAGCAAGCAACACAGCTATAAAATTCACAAGAAAATCATTGTAATATACTTCAAGTTGCCCAAGACGAGTATTTACATTTTACTCGTACATTTCATCATCATCATCGACTATCTCCTCAATCTTCATCTTCTTTACTGCTTGAGCGGCATTACTTCTCGACCCGTTCGGAATCTGTATCAATATATCAGATTTTTCACCTGTAGCTGCATTAAAGAGTCCTCCGTTCGTCTCCACCCGATATGTCATATCTTTCCCATTGGGCGCTGCGTCGATATATACAGTTGAGTTCTCATCAATCTCCTCTTTGATAAGCATTTTTGACAACTCGGTCACAACCCTTTTCTCCAACCATCTCCTTATAGGTCTTGCGCCGTATACCTAATAGTATAGCAAACACGAGATTAGTATTTTCTGCTGAAAAAATGCAAACGGCAAGTGTCACTTGAAGATAACTTGTGCTTACAGGATCATAACTTTCAGCTAATATGACGTCCAATGCTGCTTCGGTTACACCCAAAGCAATACCCCGTTCTCCTAAGCGACTTGCAACATCTTTCAATTGAAGGCGACATACCTTCCTCAGTTGGTCGTGAGAAAGAGGATCGAAAACCACAATCTCATCGAGCCTATTTAACAACTCGGGTTTGAAATGCTTTCTCACCTGATAAAGAAAATGCAAAATCAGTAAAACCACCAAACTAAAAAGCATTTATCAGACTAAAAATGCATGCATTAATCTATCAGCTATTTCTGTGTTTCATACAAGAGTGCAACGGTAATATTACCTCTTGCATAACCAGCTCACGAGCACTCTCCATAGTACACTTGCCCATTAGTCCTCTTAAGAGAAATTCGGCACCAAGATTTGAGGTCATAATGATGACTGTATTTGTGAAGTCCACTGTACGGCCTTGGCCATCGGTCAACCTCCCATCGTCTAGCACTTGAAGCAAGGTATTAAAAACAGTTGGGTGAGCTTTCTCCACCTCGTCGAAAAGAATAACGCTATAAGGCCGTCTTCTTACTGCTTCCGTCAGTTGCCCACCTTCCTCATGGCCAACATAACTGATAATTTATAACTACAGTAAGAAACCATTCAAGCAGTATGGCAAAAAACTAAAGAAATTTTTGAATAGAAAACCAAACTTACCCTGGAGGAGCACCAATTAATCTGGCAACAGAGTGTTGCTCCATGTATTCAGACATATCAATTCTGATCATCAGATTATCATCATCAAACAGTTGCTCAGCAAGAGCCTTCGCTAGCTCAGTCTTGCCAACACCAGTCGGACCCAAGAAAAGAAATGAACCAGTTGGCTGTTGGGGCCTACCCAACCCAGCTCTAGATCTCAAAACAGCTTCTGCAACTGCTGCAACCGCTTGATCTTGTCCTACAACTCGTCGGTGCAGCCTATCAGCGAGACCTATTAATCTCTCCTTCTCATTCTGGCCAAGCCTCGTGACGGGTATACCAGTCCAACGACTCACAACTTCTGCAATTTGATCCGGTCCAACAGTTTCTGTAAGCATTCCATTCTCATTTCCACTTGACTCAAGCTTTGCAATAGCAGTTTCCACTTCCTGAATAGCTCCATATCTCAAGTCAGCTGCTCCAGCAAGATCATATCTCCTTTCAGCTTCCTGCAAGGCATACAAGAGCTCGTCCCGTTTTTGCTTGAGTCGCCGGAGCTCATCAATTCTCTCCTTCTCCTTCCTATATCTCATGATCAATGGCTGCAGTTTATCTCTCAAATCATCAAGCTCCTTTCTAACCTGAAAATTTGTACGACCTCGTAAGTCAAACATAATACCACATTTAGATAGCCACAACATCCAACAAGTGTTATGCAAAATACTTACTTCAACAAGCCGAGCTTTGCTGGCTTTATCTTTCTCCTTCTCAAGAGCATGGAGTTCGACCTCCAATTGAATCCTTTTCCTTTCTAGATTATCAATTTCTTCAGGTTGACTGTCGAGTTGAACTCTAACATTTGCACAAGCCTCATCTACTAGGTCAATTGCCTTATCAGGCAAATGTCTCCCTGCAATCAGATTTTCAATATTAGACTATTTTACCACTACTTAAACTAATTAGCATTAACTGTAAATAAATCAAAATTACAACAAGGTCATCCTCCCCTCAAAATAAAAGCCAAAAATCATCCGGTCTATGGGGTAGATGGGGAGGCCGTGAAAGAAAGAATAATAGTCATCAGTCATGACGCTCGATTGGTAGATTGGGGAGCAAGAGTGAAAACTCCTCCTAAGGTTGATCCCTCTACTTCTGCTGCAGATGTTGTAATTGAGGCTCTTTGATATGGGTAAGGGTGAATACCTGTAATGTATCTAGATGATAGCTGGGCTGCAACCACTAGAGCCCGATCCTGAATCTTAACACCATGATGCCCTTCATATTTCTCTTTCAGCCCTCTCAAAATGCTTATAGTATCAGCAACACTTGGCTCGGCCACAAAAACCTGCTGGAAACGCCTCTCAAATGCAGCATCTTTCTCCACGTATTTCCTGTACTCCTCCAGAGTTGTAGCACCAATGCACCGCAGCTGACCTCTTGCAAGCATAGGCTTAAAGAGATTAGCAGCATCCATTGATCCCTCAGTGCGCCCAGCACCTAACACCAGATGAATTTCATCAATAAATAGAATTACTTTCCCTTCAGCTTCTTCAACTTCCTTTAGTACAGACTTCAACCTCTCTTCGAATTCTCCCCTGTATTTTGCTCCAGCAATTAAAGCTCCCATGTCCAACGCTATAAGCCTCACATCAGCAAGATTGCTCGGGACATCACCACTCACAATTCTTTGAGCCAATCCCTCAACCACTGCAGTTTTACCGACTCCAGGCTCTCCAATGAGGACAGGGTTATTCTTAGTCCTTCTAGAAAGAATCCTAATAACTCTTCGGATTTCTTCATCTCTGCCAATTACGGGGTCAAGTTTTCCAGCCTGCTCAACAAGGTCACGCCCATAGGTCTTAAGAGCTTGGAATGACGAATCCCCAGAAGCACTCTCCACCTTCCTACCATCTTTGCCCCGCAACTTCTCAACTTCCGATTTCACCCTTGCTGTACTAATTCCTGCCTCTTTAAAGAGATCTTGGACTTGAGAATCCTCTAGAAGGCCTAAAATTAGTTGATCAACAGCCAAATGGGTGTCACCACGGGATTTCTGCAAGGATTGTGCTCTTCGAATTACTTTGATCAATGAAGTGCTTGCTGGAATTTCATCAGGGGGAGGTGTCTGCGAAGGTAGTTTCTTCAGAGCTTGCTTGATGACCCTCTCCACTGAATTTGCAGCCTCGTCACCACCACCAGCACTAGCAATTGCTTGTCGGAAAACACCATACTGGTCAGATATCAAAGCCGCAGCAAAGTGAAGAGGCGTGAATTGAGCATGTCCAGCATTCATAGCCAGTTCATGAGCGCCAGCGAGGGCCTCGTTGGTCTTGTGTGTGAACTTGTCGGGATTCATAGCGAAATTGTTTCCTAGACTGAGAAGAAAATGAAAAATCAGAGTCAAATTTCATAGTCATTACTAACACAACCCAGTAAAGAAATATCCTCGAAATCATTGAGAAAAAGGTCAGATTTAAAATATTTCTTTCTCATTTTTCCCATCTTTTGAAGGGTTATATTTTTAAACGCAATAAATTCAAAGCTGGTGCAAAAGAGTCATCTTCCTGGTTCCTTACCTTGCTGAAAACAAAAATGCAACAACAAATAAACTATAAAGAAGACGGGTTACTGACAAATTCAAAATCCAGCAATTTAGAATAATATTCTGCAGCCAGGATGGTTTAACTGTAAGAAGAAATATTTAATTTTGAATTCAAAATTCCGGAATAATTTATTCTTCCATTTACTGATGAACTTGGAACAGAGATTCAATACAGGTGTTAAGGGAAAAACGATTTAAGAAATTCTTCGCAAAATTGATATTAAAAAGCTCAAACAAACAATTCGACAGGTCTTAACTATTCGATTGGTGTTCCCAAACTAGGCAAAGCAATGCTGGACAGAATTAAAAACACAATCAACAGAAATATTATAAAATCTAGCTCTGCACTTAATAATCCTTCTTAATTTCTTCTATTTTCACTCTAAAACCTTTAAAAAATTAATAACCCGAATCAATTATAAATTCCGCTCGAAGAAATAAAGGTAACATGCATGCGCATATATCCAATGAAAATCTTCAAGAATATAACAAAAAGGAACAAAATCTCATCACAATGGAAAACTTGACATACCTTTATATGGGAAGCTCAACCGTTGTTCAAAAACTGAGTTTTGGGTTAGTGATGAAGAGTTCGATTCTCACAAAAAGATCGATTATTCAGAATGGTTTTGTGCAGAAGATTAGGGAGTGGGAGCAGTCTATTTGTATACGCACAGAGAGATTTCTGGAATTTTGGAGTTGGCACTAGAAACTACTAGAGTTTTTCTATTTGTCGATTCTATTATTATGTTTTAGATTTTTTTTGCCTTTTTTGGTTATTTCGGGGGAGTATTTATTTGGAAATATTTTTTTATTTTTTATTTTTTTTTTATACCCAGAAATTTCAACTTACGCCGAACTATATACTAGATCACCCATCTGGAAATATTTTTTTATTGATTGCAGATCTTCTTGTGGTGCTTTGATCATGAATGGAGAAACTACTAGAACTTTCCTGTTGTCTACTGACTCTATGGCCCATATGTAAGGATGACAATAGGATATATTCGAGATGACCCAACGTTTCCTAGTCCTATCAAGATTTTAACGTTCGATCCTCACTCCAATCCCTTTAGATATAGTTGACAAAAAAATTCGATAAATCTAATATCAGAAAGACCCCGTCCCGTTCGGGTTGAGAATTACTTGTTTAATCGAATATTCGGATCAGGAACGTGATAGGTAACTTTGCCCCAAGGCGGGTACGAGTAACGGGTGCCCCGTTATGTCTCGTCCCGTTTAATTTCTTTAACACTTTTTTTTTTAGAATTAAATATTTTAAATGAAAAATTTCACGAAATTTCATTAGTTCTAATAAAAAATAGCAACTAAGATTATCTAAAAAATATGATAAATAATAAAAACCTTAGTTTACCAAATATATTTGAATTACTTAACTTTTAAAAATAAATAAAAATTAAAAAATATATTATTGTCTTACTCTAATGAATACTGACAATATAATAAATTATCAAAAACTTTAAAAAAAATTAAACGAGCTAGTAAATGGGGCAAGGATCTTGTCTCGTCCTGCCTTAAATGGGTATCGGGGCGGGACTTATCCCTACCTTTAGGTATGTGGAACGGGATGAGGGTTCATATTCCTTGTCCCCTTTTCTTATTAAATATTTTTTTCAATATTCTCCCCCACAGCCCTACCACGATTCTCCATTTTTATCCTATAATTATTATTTTAATATTTAATTTTAATTATCGAATCGAATTTCAAAGCAGACAATATTTGTGATTGACCTAGAGCAAGAGATTTTGCTTATGTCCCACCCAATAACCCGACTAACTAAAGAATTCCTCATGCACCCCCATTACCTTAGGCAACTTCCCCATTCACATCCCTGTCCTGTCAAGCAACTCCCCGCCCCGTTATCGGTTTAGGGCGGGGCGGGACCCCATTTACTACCCCTTTAAAAATTTTTTTTTTAAGTTTTTGATAATTTATTTTTATTGCTTCCATTCTTTAGATTTTGACGAATAATTTTAGTTACTATTTTTTATTAGAACTAATGAAAATTTGTGAAATTTTCCATTTAAAATATTGAATTCTAAAAAAAATTAAACAAGGCGGGGCACTTGTTACCTGTCCTCGCCCCAGGTCAAAATTTCCCTTCCCGTTCGGGGCGGGATCTCGCGGGTATTGAGTTTATCGATTTTTTTTGTTATCCCTAATAGTTTACTTTTCGTGACATCTCGAGTCCTATATTATATGATATATAAGGAGGAAACTGCATCTAAGGTCCCTAACATTTCCTAAGAGCATTTGGGTTTTCCATTCTTACTTTTTGGACGATCACATGCCCAAACTTTCATCATGGGTGCACATGGATGTATGATGGACGGACACAATCTGCTTTGCTATCAAATCAAAATTAAGCTATATGTATATTGTTGTTTACACTGTTGTTAACATTCCTCCAGATGTGTCAAAATTTGGTCAATGATGAGAAATGGTATTATAAAAATCAATGATTATAATGAATAACATGCATTAGGATGTCAAACTTAATGTAAACAAGAATGTACATGTAGCATGATTTGATGGACGGACACAATTTTATCCGTTAATCACATTTTTTCCTTTTCACTTCAATTTCATTCCATTCCTTTGACTATTCAAAGATCGCTATAATTTTTAATCATGCTACATTGTCAAAAAAAAAATTTGCCCACTTCTTGACATAATGTCATATGACATTTTATCATTTATCTCTTTAAAAAACAATAGCACTCAATCATCTGCTGCAAACACTGTATCTGTCAAGTAGGTGGGCAAATTTTTCTTGAAGTGGATTAAATCTATAATTATTAAAGACAAAATCAAGAAGAGTCGGTGAAGAAAAGCCAATAAGATTTTCACATTCATATGTACATGCAGTTGTGATGATTCCATTGGCATTGTAGTTGATAGAGAGAGAGAGTTTATGTCATGAAATGTATGGAGAGTTCATACTGCCCTTTTAAGAAATATAAAATAAACTAATTATATAGACTAATTATGGATTCGTAGGATAATATTCAATAAATTTTTTTCTCCATAAATACTTATATTGAAGTTATTAGGCGGGCATAGATCGACTTCCCAGGTAATTTCCATATGCGATTACTGAACTTTTAGATCACTTTCAATTGGGTCACTAAACTACATTCGTTTGGTTACTAAACTTCAATTTAGTTTCAAATTTCACAACCCATCATATTTCGTTACCTATTATTCTCGAACTGATAGAAATTGCTTTATTTATAGTTATATCACAACCGATCTTTCACGTAATCGATACGAACCACTGTAGAAATGAAAATAGTAAAATGAAGAGGTGAAAAGATGTAGTTTTTTTATTTTAACACTTAAATTAACGTGATGTAATGGTGAATTTACATGCCACTCAATGTACGTGGAAGATTTGTTATGGATAACTGCTAATTAACAATTTTCATTAAATAACTATGACCAAGTTAAGATGAAATTAAAATTTAGTGACCTAATTGAAATTTCCTTGAACGTTTGGTGATCGGTAATGAAATTTACCTGAAAGCTTGTGCATAAATATCCAAGATCAATCATGATATATGCTGAGAGTTGTTTTCCTCTTGTTTATAAATTATTTTTTTTTTTAAATCAATCGAACCAGTTTTTATTCACGTGTTTCGTGAATATCTATGAGTACTACGCATTTATTCAATATTTATTGTTATTTATTTATAAATGTGAATCGATTTTAAACAACTCCAATTTTTACACATGTTGGTTCTATCAACTTTCATTTTAATTCACAAGTGTAGATCTCAACTCTATAAATTATAGTGGAAATTACAGCCCACCAGAGTTTCAAATTTTCCATTTCAAAATTAAGATTTACAAGTTTTTGTTTCAAAAATAGATGATAATTAAAATTTTGAATATCAATAATTATATTACAAAATAAAATATACATATTCATACCACCTAACCCATACCCAACCATCCAAACTAAAACCCCAATCGTTTTCATCTTCTCCATTTTCTCCTCTCTCTGTTACACCTTTCCCATCTCTCTAGCCGTCGTCGAAAAGCATCGCCGCCACCATCGTCGGCATCACAGTCAACCACTTCACCATCCGTATCATACCCCAACCACCACACTCACCAAAAAAATACCCAAAAACCTGCACCTGCCTCTGTCGACGCCATGACCACCACAAATTTACCATCCTCACCTCAACCATCAACACTACACCAAACAGATTAAGAGAAACAAAGGAGATGGGGACAAAGAAAAGAAATCATCACCGTGCACGAAGTAGCTACGTCAACGAGCCGAGCCCGAGCAACAAAAAAAACTCGGGTTCGAGTCGAGCTTTTTTAGGCCGAGGTTTTTTGAGCCCGAGCCAAGCCGACTCGATTTTTTTTTTTTTTGTAAAATATACATTTTTTACTTAAGTATTTAAAATTTGTACTGTTTATATGTGTT